>WOVY01004907.1:0-24024 GCA_013436015.1 Rhipicephalus annulatus
ACATATTTTACGAGGCAGTGGGCATGGCTCTACCGTCGTGGACAACAAATCGATGAAAAAGAAGTGGACTCGCCGCGCGAGAGACTGGCAGCTCTGAAGCGTCACTTTTACATGTAAATATAGGAAATACGCTCATTTCTCTCTTCCGTGTGTTTGCGATCCCTCGTAACAAATGGTGGGAGTGCTGGGTAACGAAGCGCCATACAACGGAGCTCGCAGTGGTCGTCAAATCGGAGTTTCCGTGATGGAACACGGGACTGATCCCACGGCCACCTCTCCATCGGCCTCGGCGACGCCCGCACCATCCACGGCAACGCCTCCACTGGCCCCACCCCCACCCACGTACGTGCTGACGCATCCGAAGCATCCTGGAACGTTCTGCGGTACGGACGAAGTTGATGTCGACGACTGGATAGCCGACTACGAACGCACCAGTGCTCTCAACCGGTATGATCCGACTCTTATGCTGGCCAATGTGCTGTTTTACCTGAAAGGCACGGCAAAGTCTGGTACGAGAACCATGAGGAGGAGATCGGCAGTTGGGACACCTTCAAGGAAAAGCTTCGCGACTTATTTGGGAAGCCCATCGGTCGAAAGGCGGCTGCAAAGAAGGAGTTGTCTATACGTGCTCAGACGTCCACAGAGCCGTATATTTCATATATACAGGACGTGCTGGCTCTCTGTCGTAAAGTTGACAACGACATGTCGGAGTCTGACAAGGTTGGCCACGTCCTCAAGGGCATAGCGGACGACGCGTTCAACCTGCTAATGTGCCGGAACTGTGCGACCGTCGACGAAATTATTGAGGAATGCCGGCGTTTTGAACTGGCCAAAAGCAGGCGGATTTCAAGATCATTTACTCGACTGCCGAACACCGCAGCGACGTCCTCCTGCGAAGATGGACTGTCCTCTCGTCGGCAGTCTTCACCAGCGTCTGAAATTACGCGAATTGTCCGGCGGGAAATCGAAGCAACTACACCTACTCTTCCCGCCAACGGCCACGTCGATTTGCAAGTACCTCAGGTTTGCTTGGTACAGTCGATTGTGCGGGAAGAACTGAGCAATTTGGGCTTCGATGTCTGCGCCGTTGCTCAGTCTCGACCAATTGGCTTCCGTTTCAAGGTCGCCGCCTCGCCCCAGGTCACCACCCCAAGAAAGGTCTTATCCACGCTCTCGCAATCCGGCCGAATGGAGAACTGCGGATGATCGGCCGATCTGCTTTAACTGCCGCCGCATAGGTCACGTCGCACGGTATTGCCACAACCATTGGTCTTCGTCCCGAAACCAGTATAACACTGCTCGCCGCACCGATAGCTACCGTCGTTTCCAGCCTCCTGAGCCGATCGCCGACAACTACCGCCGGCCTCTGCCCGTCGATTCCTACGCCTGCGATGCCCCTGATACGCAGCACAGCCGCTCACCGTCGCCTCGACGTCACCAGTCTCGTTCGCCGCCAGGACGTCGCCCGTCGTCCCCTTCTCCTCTACGACGACGCCCGACCTCCCCGCTCAATTCTCACCAGGGAAACTAAGCGGTGCAGCTCTTGGAGGTGAAGCTGCATCCTCGATACCGACCTCAAATCCTCTCCTTGTACTGCCGACACGACGAAATTTGATCGACGTCGACGTTGACGGCCTGACTGTTTCTGCACTTGTTGACACTGGGGCGCATATTTCTGTGATGAGTGCCCGACTTCGTCGCCGCCTGAAGAAAGTGCTCACACCGCCTGCTCTTGGCATTATTCGTGTCGCCGACGGAAGAAGTCTTGCCATCACAGGAATGTGCACAGCACGCATCACTATCGCCGATCACCCCACATCTGTTCTCTTTGCAGTTATTGAGCAGTGCCCAAATGACCTAATTCTTGGTTTAGATTTCTTGTCCAACCATGCTGCTCTCATCGACTGTGCAACCGGCGTTCTTCAACTTGAACTGCCTCGACTTGGACCTGTGCCGTCCTCACCGTCACACCGCTTGTGCGCTGTTGATTATGTTCGGCTGTCACCGCAAGCCACCACGTGTGTTGCCTTAACGATATCACCAGCTCTTCCTGACGGTGACTACATAGTGTCTCCATTGGTGGATGTGCTCTTGGCTCGAAGTGTTGCTGTGCCGCATACAATCGTGACTATTGTGGACAACTACGTTCAGCTTCCGCTCCTTAACTTCAGTAGTTCGACCCAAGTTCTCCCGCAAGGCATTTCGTTAGCCCACGTTTCCCCACTTGATGCATGTAGCATCGTGGCATTGGACCCTGAAGACTGCTCGTCCCCTACTGCAGCCAGCCGAGCAAACGCACCTAGCGACGAAATCACGATGATGATCGCTCCTGATCTTCTGCCCTGTCAGTTGGCGCAACTCCACCACGTTCTGACTACCTACCGAGATATTTTCGACTTCGATGACCGCCCTTTAGGTCAAACGTCCTTCGTGCGTCATCAAATACATACCGGCGATGCTAATCCTGTTAGACGGCGACCGTATCGTGTTTCCCAGTCCGAACGCCAGGTCATACAACGAGAAGTCGAGAAAATGCTCTCCAAAGGAGTCATAGAGGCCTCTTCAAGTCCATGGGCGTCACCTGTTGTTTTAGTGAAAAAGAAGGATGGCAGCTGGAGATTTTGCGTTGACTACCGTGCCTTGAACAAGATAACCCGCAAAGACGTATATCCGCTGCCACGAATTGACGACGCCCTTGATTGCCTTCATGGCGCGCGATACTTCTCATCTATTGATCTGCGTTCGGGCTACTGGCAAATTTCTGTCGACGACTTAGACCGAGAAAAGACTGCCTTCGTCACACCGGACGGCCTTTATCAGTTCAAGGTTATGCCTTTTGGGCTGTGCAACGCCCCGGCAACGTTCGAACGCATGATGGACTCTCTTCTTCGTGGTTATAAATGGTCCATCTGTCTTTGCTACCTCGACGATGTGATTGTTTTTTCCCCAACATTTGAAACTCACTTAACTCGTTTGTCGACCATTTTAGCCGTTTTTCGTCGAGCAGGACTCCAGCTGAACTCGAAAAAGTGCAATTTCGGCCGACAACAAATCACGATCCTTGGTCATCTTGTAAGTGCTGCTGGCGTCCAACCTGACCCTGACAAGGTTAGCGCTGTCAAGAATTTCCCTCTGCCTTCTTCAACCAAAGATGTTCGGAGTTTTGTGGGCTTATGCTCGTACTTCCGCCGCTTTATACGCGATTTCGCTACAATTGCACGACCACTAACTGATCTTCTCAAAAAGAACGTGCCCTTCTCGTGGGGCCAAGACCAAGCAGCTGCGTTTTCCACGCTGATCGACCTGCTCATTTCACCACCAATACTGGCTCACTTTGACCCGTCTGCGACGACTGAAGTACGCACAGACGCCAGTGCTCACGGAATCGGCGCCGTCCTCGCTCAACACCAGGGAGGCCAAACGCGTGTTATTGCGTATGCCAGCCGCCTTCTCTCCACATCTGAGCGAAACTATTCGATAACAGAGCGCGAGTGTCTTGCGTTGGTCTGGGCTGTAGCGAAATTTCGCCCCTACTTGTATGGCCGGGAGTTTTCAGTTATTACGGACCACCACGCTCTGTGTTGGCTGTCGTCGCTCAAGGACCCAACTGGTCGCCTAGGTCGCTGGGCTCTACGTCTCCAGGAGTATAACTTCGACGTAATTTATAAGTCTGGCAGGTTGCACCAAGATGCTGATTGTCTCTCGCGTTATCCAGTGGACCCTGCTAGACTCGCTGTCCATGAAGGCGATTCTTGTGTGCTCGCCATATCTGATTTGCACGACATCGGCACAGAGCAGCGCCGGGACGCAACCCTCAAGAAGGTCATTCAGCGAGTATCTTCAGGACATTCCGACCCTTCGCTCCGTCAATATGTCCTTCGCAACGACATTCTGTATCGTCGCAACATGAAGTCTGATGGCCCGGAATATTTGTTAGTTATTCCCCGACACCTGCGTGCCACTATTCTTCAACATCTGCATGACGCACCGACGGCGGGACACCTGGGTTTTTCACGCACCTATCACCGCGTGCGGCAACGGTTCTTTTGGCCTGGCATGTATAAATTTGTGCGCCGTTATGTCGCTGCTTGCGAGCGCTGCCAGCGTCGGAAACGTCCTGCTCTCCGTCCGGCTGGCCTGCTCCAACCTATCGACATTCCCCCGGAACCATTCTTCCGCATCGGCCTCGACTTGCTCGGACCTTTCCCGACGTCCGTGTCAGGCAACAAGTGGATCGCTGTCGCAACCGACTATGCGACCAGATACGCGATAACTCGTGCCTTGCCAACTAGCTGCGCTACAGACGTCGCAGACTTTCTCCTAAATGACGTCATTCTGCGGCATGGAGCTCCGCGCCAGCTTTTGACGGATCGGGGCCGCTGCTTCCTCGCAAAAGTTATCGACGAAATCCTCCGGAGCTGCTCTACCGAACATCACCTTACTACTGCCTACCATCCCCAGACTAACGGTCTCACGGAGCGTCTCAACCGAACTCTTACAGACATGTTGTCTATGTACGTCTCTGCTGACCACCGTGACTGGGACGCAATGCTCCCCTACGTTACATTTGCATATAATTCGTCAAGACATGACACCGCCGGCTACTCTCCATTCTTTCTTTTGTACGGCTGCAACCCTGCGTTGCCATTCGACACACTCCTTCCTTCTGCTACTATCCAACCAACGGTGTATGCGCAGGACGCTGCTTCTCGAGCCCGCGTCGCTCGCCAAATCGCGCACACTAGGCTCAGTGCTTCTCAGGCCGCACAAAAAGTCCGCTACGATGACTCGCACCGCGACGTTGACTACCCTGATGACTCTCTTGTCCTACTCTGGACGCCGTATCGACGTGAAGGTTTGTGCGAGAAGCTCCTCCCACGATACACAGGACCCTACAAAGTTCTCCGCAAGGTCACCGACGTCGACTACCTCATCACTCCCCGTTCAACCGCACTCATCCTCTGCCACACCATCTACTGATGTTGTTCATGTGTCGCGCCTAAAGCCCTACTATACTGCCAGTCCTGATTGACTTAGGGGCGCCGTGACGGCGCTTTGTTCGCCGGGGGTGATGTTACGAGGCAGTGGGCATGGCTCTACCGTCGTGGACAACAAATCGATGAAAAAGAAGTGGACTCGCCGCGCGAGAGACTGGCAGCTCTGAAGCGTCACTTTTACATGTAAATATAGGAAATACGCTCATTTCTCTCTTCCGTGTGTTTGCGATCCCCGTAACAATATTATAAATGATAGGTCATGAAACTAAGCAGGAACAAGAGCATTGTAATATGCTGGGCCAAGATTGCTCATGGAAGTGTGGCTCAATGAAATGAAATGCAGTCTCACTACATCAAGCGTCGCCAAGTTACATAGAACTTCCTCTCGAAAAAAATGTACCCACTCACTGATACGCTTTTTTCCGGCACTCTGTGTTTTTTATACTGAAACTGCCTCTCTCTTCAACGTGCATTCACAGTGAATGCAGCAGTTTACTGACAAAGCAAACAGATTTAGAGCACACAGCGATACTACGAATCTTGATTCAGGTATTAAACACATGCTATGGGGAACAAAAGTAAACTTTATAAGAAGTAACTTTGAGCTTTTCCGTAATGTCAATCCTTCAAATATAACCAATCAAACTAATCCGTACTGGAGATCTAAATACAGCCCCCTCATTGAGAACAATTGAAGACCATGATTGTCGAAATATTTGTATTCATATTACTTGCCAGTCGAATAGGCCACCTAAATTTATTGCTGTCCAAGCCGATTATTTCCGGCAAAAACTCTTCAGAAAGAATACTCTTTTGCAGTCTGCTATTTAGCACCGTGTATAGAAGTTATTCAATGGTTCTTGAATTGCGACCCATCTCATAGGCGTCAAGCTACAAGACCGGGAAACAGAGAGTACGTAAAGGTGAGGGGAGGGGAGTCATCGCATATTCCTATCAAAAACACGTCTTCAGCCTACGAGTAGAACAAAACTTTAATAAGCCGAAATATGCTGCTTCCCGATTCAGTCTTCAGAGACATCACACAGATATTTCCACGAGCACTTATAATTTAACTGGCTTATTACAGGTGAAAAAAATGTACTATCTCCAGCTAAAGAGAGCCATTTGTCGATGCGAAGCTGCGGGGAGATGGTTCGCTTGAGTGGACGATGGTGTACTTTGTCGAGAGTTTGTGTTTGCGCTAACGCTGACACTGGCGGCGGCGTTGACATTAGCCCTCGTCGCGCCGTTGTGATTGGGTGCAAGGGCTCCGTCATTTTATACCGCGGAACTTCTGTGGTGTCCTCAGCAGATTATGCAGCTGACGCACCATTTGTCATGCGCGCCGCTCCCAATGGAGAAGAGAATGCCTGCAGGAGGGAGAGAGAAGAAAGAAGAGGAGACACGCGATTGCGCAGTGGGGTGTGGACGGCGCAGGAACGAGTGAGGGACGGACACAGTCCTCGACATATCTTGCTTCGCATCTAGAATTTGTAAACGGGGGGGCGGGGTTGCAAGAAGACAAGTATACTTGTCAAATGTCGGGCCGAACACATATCCCCTGCTAACGGATTTTCATAACAAAAGCTGTTTTGGGATCACAACTCGCGTCACGCCCAGCTGTCCCCCACCGCCGCCGCAAGCGTCCGTAGCCACATCGCACATCGCCGAAATTAGAAAAAGAAAAACACTGAGCTACGCCGGTGCGCGTGACTTGTTGGCAAACTTCCTTTAGATAGGCTTGATGTCGGGAAAGCAATCGCGTTAATAAGACTTATAAAGTGTTTTAAAACAGTGGAAAAACAACCAGTCACCGCACAATGCGAATAGCGTAACGAGTGGGCCGTCCGATGCTCCAACCGTTACCAAAGCCTGTTCTTGTTCCCCTGTTCGGTGGCGCATACCCACTTGAGCCATAATTCGTCATCGTCGTCAGCCACTGCATGGACAATTGGCACCAAATTCCTTGCAAGTGTTGAGAGGATACCGCGCTCTTCAGAAGATTGACGTAAAATAGCATAGCGAATGCCGCCCTACTACCCAAAAATTTTATTAATAATGCCGTAGTGTATATCAAGCAAGTGTGCATGCAGTAGTTACCCAATAAACGTTTTGAAAAGGCTCTGAAAAAGCTGCTCTTCTAGCTTTCGCTGGGACTGTGCTGCACCTTCCGCGCAGGCTTGGCGTATTTTTTGTTTTCATCGCAAGCTTTCATTTTCTCCTGTTGTGTTGCGGTCTATTACAGGTATGACAACTGAATTCCGCCAACACGGCCTGCATGCCTGGAATTTTTCCAGCTGATTGTCTTAGAATCTTCCAATAAGACTGCAGTGCATTACACGTCAACGATATAAATTATTCTGCAACTAATGCGGGGTTCAAGAGAAACGATGAAAATTTTCATGCTGCAGGAATAAAAAGCCGACACGCTTTACTGCTTACCAGATTGCTCGAATGTAGACGCTGTTGTGGCCCCTAGTATTGTACAGTCTTGATAGCTTGCGAATTCAATTTAGTTTCGTGGGCGCAAGTTAGCCCAAACAGATTTCGATATTGTCGAGTAGTGCTGGAGTCTTCTTCACCTTCACGACCTCATGGCAATACAGTGACGGCACATTTTTCACCGAAAACTGTTTCGATCGCTCTAACAAAGCCAACTTCTATGACTCACTGTTCCATGACCACCAGCTCGGCCACTGGTGCTCTTCGGTGTGCTTCCTGGAGAATTTCATGAATTTTCGGAGATCGATTTCGGTCGCCTCTTTGCTCCTCTTCAGGTCTACCGTAAAAAGCCCCGACGGTTCCTCGGGGGCTTCTCTCTTCACCACAGGGGCCATCTGGGCACTGAACAGAAACAACTTGCTTTGTATAAAATGATGATCAGAAAACGCTAGCTTGCTGTGGTAATTACGATAAACGTTACGTTTATGCGTTTATACAATTCATTAGGAGGAGGAGGATTGAAAGAGAAAGGACAGGGAGGTTGGCCATTTCTACAATTCGTGGGCTCACGTGAGTGCCGAGGAGACGGTACTACGGCGAACAAACGTGTCTGACTGGTATCCTACCACTATTGTTAGACTAGAACCACCGTAGGTACTAACATGGCCGTAACAAAATTGCAATATCCGGGTATAGATGGCTTGCGTTGGTGTCACTGAAACCACCATTTCGGGGCACCAGCCTGTAGATGCGCAACGCTTGCGATGTCGTAAGTGCGTTGTCAAAACACCACATCCAGGTTTTTTCGTTGTTCATGCACAAAGACGCTCCTGCGACGTCACCGTTTTCACATTGACGAGATTTCTTTCTCACCAAAGCTGCCATCGTGGAGTGCAAGAACACTGAAAAGCTGCGTCCCTGACGTTTCGTGCAAGCCATTTACATAGCAGTTCACACACAATAGCACATCTAACAACTAATTAGTGAGCATAAATATCAATACAGATTGTCAAAGCATGTAAGTAAACGAAGAATAAATCAAGCTAACAACGATGCATATTCGGAAACGGCCATTGCACAGAATCAATATAAACACTGATAAACCTGTGACTCAGTATACGGAATAAGATGTAAATAGTCTGTTTATGCCAAGACAAAAAAACACAAGTGAAACTACAAACAACTGAGGAAGTAGATTTTAATGCATCACCAATGCAAGAGGAGGTTTGGATTGTTCATTGACTTTGCAGATGACTTCATTCCTCTACTTACAATCTTTGCTATTGTCTAAAAATATGCACTATCAGCGAGAAACCAAGTATTAAGAACAATGGCTGAACTTCTCCTTTGTTCTGATGTTCACTTTATCTCATTTCAGTAACTGCGTTTTTTTTGTAGAAAATTTTACACATTTTCAGAAAAGTAGCCTAAATGAAGCTTGTTTGAGTACTGCATAACGAAGTTAGTTTCTAACGAAGATATATATACGTTATTTTATGAACTCGTTTTACAAATAAAACCTTAGTGTAATAAGATACTTGATGTTACGCTATAACGCTGTTTATGTGGTTGGAGCTGTACTTATTCCCTTAAAATTTCTTCCCATACCCCGAAACGTAATAGCCTGTTGAAAGGGTACCAAAAATGAATGAATGATTAGGGAGTTTTAGAATAGCGCACCGCGAGCCCTTGCGTTGCGGTTGCTGCCACTGCGCATGCGTCGTAACGCGAGTCTGCGTTCGCATTCACAAACCGCACGTAGAAAATCCGAAATTGCATGCTGCTATCACGGCCCGCGAGGCCCGCAAAGTGCTGTTGTCGAGGTTACGTGTAGTTTCCCTGCATTTGAGTTTGCGGGGAAGCTGAAGTCTTTAGATTGTTCGCTCGGAGGGGCAAACGATATTCTAAAACGTCCCATCAAGTCGGATGCAAGTCAAACAATTTCAATTCGTTACCGGCATAATGGTGAGCAGGACATTCATCAGTGAAACGTTCACATTAGCATTATTAAGCGGTGTAACTAAACAAAGGCATTCAGCTGCACTTGCAGCGTGAAGAAATTCAGCGCTCGTCCCTCTGCCATAAAATTACGAACGCGCAGAACACTCTGTACTGCGCAGTTGAACGAGTTGGAATACTCCAAATTCCGCTACGAAGCAGGTATGCCGCAGACGGACGCAACGTTTACAAATAGGATACAACGTTAAAAAGCCTAGGAACCATTTGTTTAGAAAGCTGTCATTAAAACGGAAATATGATGTACTTTACTATGAGATGTAAGTGATGACGTTTAACAAAAAATGGTTAGATTCCACGTACAGTGAGAGTCAACTATATGCGAAGCACGAATGAGAAATGTTGATATGTCACTTTAAAATCAGCGCAACGTTACGACGTGGAGATAAATGACGCCGTACAAGACTTCGTTGTCATAATTATCATGTTTGAATGTGTCATTTCCCTGCGTCATCTATTCACGTCACGTGATACCAAATTTAGTATATATGGAGCTAGCGAGACGGCTGCGAGTACGCTAAGAGCGTGGTATGTTGTCATGTTCTTACATGACACGCGTGTCACAATTCTCATGTTTGTACCAGTAATGTATTTCGTCATCCAATAACGTCACGTAACCCCTAATTTATTATATGTGGAGCTAGCAAAATGGCCTCGAGCGCATCATGAAGAGCCCAATATACTCCAAAGTAGTGTTGACGCATGCGTACGTTGGGCACAGCAACGCTACGTTACCAAAACGTGAGCACTGCGACAAGCGTCCGTCAGCGCGGTCCGACGGCAAGCGACGCGAAATGCGACATGCTGCATTTTACGACAATTTGTTACCCAGACAACATTGCGTCCTCTTTTTCGTGACGGAGGGACACCGAACGCGCTGCAACGCGCATGCGTCAACGCAGCATGGCCACTCCTGCGAGTAAATTGCAGGACCGGTGCATAGCGTGGCAACGCTAGCGTGACGCGACGAAATGAACGCCGGTAAACACGCGCACGACATCACGTCGAAATATATTGGCGCGTTGACTGTGGCATGTGGTGTTGTTATCATATGACACGCATCTGATGATTATCATTTTTGCACTAAATTGGCACCAAATTACCGAATTACCAAAAGTACTAAATTTAGAATATGCGAAGCTAGTGAAACAGCCACGAGCGCATCTTGAGTGTGCCATCCAGTCATGTTGTTACATGACACGCATGTCATGATTATCTTGTTTGGATGTGTCATTTAGCTATGTCGTCCGTTCGCGTCACAAAACACCGAGTTTGGGACATGTTAAGCCAGCGAAACGGCCGCGAGCGCATAATGAGCGTAGCATGTAGTCATGTCGTTACATGACACACATCTCATGTTTATCATGTTTGCACCAGTATCATACCTTCGTCATCGATTCACGTCCCGTGCTACCAAATTTGGTATAGGTGAAGCTAGCCAAACAGCAGCGAGCGCATCATGAGTGTGGCATCTAGTCATGTTGTTATATCACACGCATCTCATGATTATCATGTTTTCACCAGTAACATACCATCGTACTCCATTCACGTACCGTAATACCGAATTTGGTATATTTGACGCCATCGATACGGCCACGAGCGCTTCATGAGCGTGGCATGGAGTCATGTTACATGACACGCATGTCATGATTTTATGTTAAGGTCTGTCGCTTGTGTTCGCCATGTAGTCATGTCATACCACACCAGTTTGGCAACATGATATGTGAACGAAACCAGCGCAAGAGCTACAGAGCCATGAAATGTAAATGACATTCATGACATACTTATTATGATTTTCACGTACCAGGTGTCAAATATGATCTTCATACAGTTATGTTATGGCATACCAAGTTTGGTATCGGTACCATTTTTGAAACTGCCAAGAGAGCTAACAGTGGTAGGTGGCTACATAGATAGATAGATACGCTCAAGGTCGCCGAAGTTCGCTAAGAAATGCTTCGAATTTAAAATTTATATCACCGGGGTCCAACGTCAATAGGCATCTTTCCAATTGCGTAACGGAAAGCTTTGTATTGCTGCTGCTGCAACTGTGCATGAGTCATAACGCTAATCACCGTTAGCGCTTGCAGTCCACTCACCAGAACTCTAAAATAGCGTGTGACCAGCGAAGCCCGCAAAGTCTCTTTGCGGTGACTCCGGCGTGCGTAAGCGTTAGCGGAGAACAATTGCAATTCGATACCCCACACGGCGGAGATACGCATAGGCTACGCCCTCATGGCCCGCTAGCTATGCCTAAGCTATTCGAAAACCCACTATAAAGCAACAAAATCCGTAGGTGGACGTTGATAAACAACACATGCAAAATACCAAGTAATACACAAGAAAACATACTACCTGTAGGCTCCCACGCAAAATGCCAGAAATCATTTGGTATTCCATACCGGCACAGCGTTACATAGCACCAAACACATCGTAATGTTGCAGTGAATAATAAAAACAGCTCAATGCAGGCATTAATGATTTTAGTTACATGTAAAAGTGCGTACCTTTAGTAAAGAGCGTAGTTGAGAAGCCTCGGTGTGGTCCAACTTCAATTCACTTCGGCCAAAAAGTCGCGAGAGCGAAGACTGCGGCCTCCTCTGACGTGCGGTGCGCGGCGTCTGAACAGCGGACCCGTACCAGCGGCAGTTGAAGTGGAGACGCTAGGTGCGTCGGCGTCTCGTCCAGCGCATGCTTTTCGATGGATCGCACCAGAGACGCTAGCACGCGTTCCTCTAGTGGCGCTACAATTCTCAGAAAACCATGCAAGTGCCGCGATGAGCGGGACGCGTTCGGGCGTGTCTCTTTCGTGCAATGTCTTTGTGAAAACAACGCCTCCTCTAGAAAGATGCCTGAGGAGTGGCTCGCGCTCCCAGCGGAGTTGGCCTGCCGTCAGTTTTAAACAAGCTCCGCGCGGTGGCGCTCGCGACCGACACTGTTATCACGGCGACGGGCGGTACCAGCTAAGCGTTTTTCATCTGCGGCCCATAGGGGCGCGTCAGTCGAGATTTGTTCGAGACCTGCAACTGTGCACTACTCTGTCGGAGGCTATGCAAAGTGTTGCGTTGTTGCACCGTCCGCCACAGGTGACGCTAGCAACCGAGAACATTTTCAAAATGAAGGAGGGAGAGGGTGTGGCAGCTGTTTTTTTTTTCTCATGCGGCAGGCATCGTCTAGAGGAGGCGTTGGTGAAAACAAGGCATCCTTGACCTTGGCGTGCCCCATCATACCAACACCTCCTGTGATACTCCGTTTCATGCATCAGGTGCAACGCTGTGGAAACTATGCGAGTAGTTTGGTCGGCCATTCGTGCTCGATGAGATGAGCACGAACGCGCTTGCACAGCGTCATTGCCAGCTGCAACTAAACTATCACGTGGCGAGAACAAAGATACGCTAAGTGATTCAGAAGAAAAGAAACCATAATCCCGGTCACGGCGGCAGCATTTTCCATGAAGGCGAAAATGCTTCAGGTTCATGTGCATATTCTCGCTCACAATTTAGGTGCACGTTAAAGAACCCCAAGTGTTCGAAATTTCTGGAGGCTTTCATTACGGCGTCTCTCATGATGACGTGGTGTTTTAAGAACGTTAAACCGCAATAAAAAAACTATGTCTGAAATGGAAATATCACCGTACTATTTCTTAGTGCGAATGCATTCATTGCAAGGTTTCTCTATAGTCTGCACTGCGCTGCACCTGATGTATGAAACGAAGCATACCCACAGGCATGCTGCTGGAGCTAATCGTTAAGGTCATGGCCCGACTTGTATTACGAGCAAGAACGTTGACATGAGCCTGAACACCTCTCGCTGTGCTGGCGATTTGATTGATTTGTGGGAATTAACGTCCCAAAACCACCATATGATTAAGAGACGCCGTAGTGTAGGGATCTGGAAATTTCGACTGTGCTGGCGAAGCTTCCGAATGTTTCGTACGGCATGGTTGTGTTACATCATACGAAAAGCTGAGGATCAGCGCGAATTTTTAGCATAGTTATTTAAAAATAACGTGGCATCCTTGGTGCTGCAAAAGCATCTCAGCTTATCCTTGTTCAAGCTTTACCTGTTTGTGCAATAAACATCGACGCACTCCTAATATCACTAAGTCTTACTTGAAGGTTCCTAATAACAAAGTAGAATACCAGCACAGCTACTGTTACTTTATCAACTATGTATAGAAAGCAGCGGCACCAGTTACTGTTGTTTAGTTTAACATATAGCATTGTAACTCTTAATGTCTATTTTCACTGTATAGATCTGATGTAAACAATAACTCACCCCTAATAAATTGCCGACTTAGGGTGAACTATTAGTCTTCGATAAAACACGATAAATAAAATCAGCCATGGTATGCGGATATACATTCTATAGAAAGTATCCTGTCACACTTGATTCTGAGAATGTGCTCATAACAACGCACTTTTACCTTAAACACCGCATTTTTTCACCTCCATATTCAAAACCTAACAGACCGCAGGTGCAAACTCTACGCCTATTACAGACGCACACGTACCCAAACCTTGCCAAGCTGCACGTTTATTATCCTGATTCACACTCCAGCGACACATGTCCCTCGTGTGTACACACAGCGACACTCGCACACACGCTCTGGGAGTGCAAAAACACTCCTCTTAATTCTACTTCGAACAAGCGGGAAAGGCCCCTCAGGAGCTCCGTTCTCAGCGACTAGCAATGGGTCGTCCAGCAGGCCCACGAAGTGGCCGCCAGGTACTCCATGTCGGTCCCTAAGTGGGAGGCGCCCGCTACGTGCTAAGCACGTCTTGCAGGACTGAAATAAAGTTTTATTCATTCCGTTAATCGTTCAATACCTCGTCAAACTCACCAGTAAAGTACCAAGCAATACCCAGGGTTTGATATCGTTCTGCGAAGCCTAATGGCAATATACTGGTCACGTAACATATAAAATGCAGATTTGATTTTCATTAGTAAACAAGTTCGGCATGATTGTATATTCGTTTCTCTTTTCGTTTTCAAAACGGTATGGTGGGATCCATTCTCTGTTTACTATTTTACAGCTTTCTAACCTCACACAAGCTCTCACTCCTTCTTCTTGCCTGGTTGCCTTCCTTCATCTTCTTGCTTGTGTTGGGCACGATGAAAAAAACTATATATGCTTCCGTCAAGTGGCTCTTCTTACTTTTCGTTGTTGAAGTTCAGCCTGGCGTTCCCTTGCGGCAGAAGTGTCTATACATGACTGTTTCTTTTGAAATGTTTAAAAGCCTTCCTACTAATAAAGTTTTGTCTCTGGAAAGAAAATATCACAATAACTGACTGACCTAATATCTCTATGCAGAGAGATAGTCTCAAAATCGATCTGAGAGTGGACAACATTTTTCATTATTAGAGCTTATTTTGTTCTGAAGATAACGATAATTTGAGCGCATTCATATGCAGCAACAGCGACCATTTAAATAGAATGTTTTATTTGGACAAATCTGCTGTAGATTAGATATGTAAGTGAAAGCATGACACTGTTAATATTATAGTTGGAGATGACACGTATAGAATAAATAAGCAAGTGAAAGATCATCGCTAAATTGTTCTAAATGGATGCAGAGTTGTAGTGTCAAGTTATATAGAACATTGGTTAAATATAGGGAATGGGTTTATTTGAAGAAAAGGTACCCCTAAGCTACCCCGCTAGACTAGTGCTACTACAGTTAAGGGAAGGTAGATAGTATTCGTTGAGAAAAAGTTTTCTGTGCAGTTGCCTTTGGTTTGAAGAATGCATATTACATGATACCCTGTTTATGGGTGTTGCGGGAGCTTTAGTAGGCAGGAGCAGTTGGAGGGGAATCATTCAACCAAGCTGGCTATGCTCAGTGGCAACTTTTCAAAGCCCTTCTTCCGTTCCGAACTGGGCCATGTCTGGTCTTATTGTTACAAAATGGAGACAGACACCCCACAAGGTGGCGTGTTTAGCCATGTGGCGTAAAATTCAGTTTCATAATTTATTATCCTAAGCGAAATGTTTTAAGCGCTATACGATTACGATCACTGAATCTGTTTTCTATAGATCCCCAGCTGTTGATGTCTGGTAGTGCTAGGCAGTGCCAGGCAGAGCTTTTAATAATAGTGAAACTACATGGCCGAAGCAAAGTTCTTTAGAATCAGCTAATAGACGCATTAAGTATTCTCGCTCATGAACGTAAAAAAGAATGATGGTTGGTACGAGGTGGTACTGCAACACTTTATGTATATACCATGTTGGTTAGTAATGTAGTGTTCAGTGATTATGTGTTCTTTATAATCCTGCTTTTTCTTGATTCAAATGCCGAAAGATGTGACAGTGATGCTCACCCCTGTAATAATCCCTATGGGGGCATTGACAGTATTCTGTAGATAAATAAATAAATAAATAAAAACAGTATTTAGTCGTACTATTATAAACCTTTACCTGATTTTCATCCAACACAACAGCTCAATCTCAGATGCAAAAATATAAGAGTGCATTGAATATTGTGTCACCTACGAATATCAGCAATAATATCAGTTATCAGTTGCCCCTGTGCGAAAGCTTGTCAGCTCATGCTTCGCAGATAGATGATTTTTTTTTATTTTGCACCAGATGCTTTGTCTGAACATCCTTGATCCTAATGGCCATTTACATAGCTATACTTGATACCACCGAAACCTTCAGAACATGTAGTGCGCAAAGTCTCTATGGAGAATCAGATCACTGGTAACTCTATGTTCTCCGTTCATATGTACTGTTTGTTATTTGAGAAAGTCTTCCCTTAGCCATAATAATTTTTAATTCGATTCAAAGTGTTTATGTCCTCATAAAGAGATATTCACACTGCAAACAACAATACTTTTCAGCCATAAACTGAGACTTTCCCGTTTTACTGTAACCGGCGTCTGGCAAGACAATCACGCTCACCCACTGCACTCTCTAGGTGTCAGGCAGGTTTTCGAAGAAATCATGGGTCCTCTATTCAAGAAGAACAAGCGCCGTCGCTTGGCAAACATGACAGTGATACGTTCGTAGAACTTGCTGTTCATGCACGATTGTGTGCGTGTGAATTGATAGAAGCCAAAGTGAACGCACTAACAACAATTCTGTGCACACACCAAAAAGCATCCTCATTGCTTAGCCTCCGCCTTGTTACAAGCTACATTAACGAAGCATTACTTTGATGCTTTCAAAAGTGGCTATATTTATAGGTCATCCGAGCTGTGGAAAGTCTGAACGTGATAAAATAACATGAATATTCAATATTATCAACTTTTAGTCAGTTTTTTGCAATATTTACACATAAAAAAGACGTAGCATACTCAAAAGTTCGTTTCAACATTTTCCAAAAACTGTAACAGTTAAAAATGTTACTCTACCATATCCCTCACACAAATGACAAGCCTTGTGCACGTAAGGTATTCACGAGCTACTGAAAAATCATATAACAGCCGCAATCAGAAACAAGTCTGCTATGTTCCGCCATACATGAGCAGTTCAACATTTTATAACTCACGTTTAACAGATAGGACAGCTGTACTATTATCTATACGTCAGACTGAAGTTTTGAAGACACGTAGCATCACTCGTCGATGCAGTTTTGGGCAGTGCCAAGCCCGACTCTCTCGCACAGTTGGCTGCGCAACACTGTGAAACTAGCACGTGCCAAACGAAGATCGAGCTAAATATTGGGTGCGCAGGCACATTGAACACTAAAAAAAGAGCTACGAATTTCTATGTGCTAATATTCTTCTCACCGAACTACCCTGTAGGGTTTGCTGGTTCACTCGCCAAAACGACGGCGAAAACAAGAGCAGATGCAACAGCTCAGCGTTTTACGAAGGAAAACCTCAGTCGACGCAACTTTTGCGTTGTGAATCGCCACAGACTTAAAGGACTTCAGTTATATCAATTTCCGCAGCTGTCACGAAGCAGAACGGCGAGAGTGCTGGGTACGGGCCGTTGTGTTGGGTAAGCAAATGAATTGCGCTGTCCACAGCCACTCACATGAGAAAGTGCGATAATGTAGGTTTTCTGTTATTGTTTTGAATTGCCTTGACGGAGAACCGTAGAACTTTTGATTGTGAAGCTCAACAGAGCCTCTAACCGTGATTCGCACCGTGGTAAATGCAGACTGGTGGCGCCCGCGATAAACATCGCATACGCCACGGCCACTGGTAATTTGAAGTGGTGTCACCACACAGCACCGCCACGTAGCTTTGAAGATTGTAACTTCTGGGATTAACTAAAAAATGCAAGCATGTACGTCTGCCACACAGGTCCCGTTAATTAGGGAGGCGATCACCGGGCTGATTCCAAGGGCCGAAGTATCGGCCTCCCGAACCGCACACGAAAGCGTGGACAATTTAGAAGTGGTCCTTTTTGGCGCGCCAGCGGACGCCGGCTGTGGCCCAAAGAACAAGTCAGAGCCAAGAGTTGATAAACAAACAAAATTATATTCTCAATAATGGCAGATCAAAAACAATACACAAGTATGCACACTCCACAATAGTTGCATACAATATGTCACCAATCAAACAACGTACTACACAGTACAATCAGCCACACAAGAAACAACGGACACAGACAACAATACGCACTACAATGCAGTCGCATGCATTGAACAACCAAGACACCTAAAGGCTAAAGAGATAAAAAACCTATTCAGTCCAAAGTTCTTGGAACAAAAGTCTGGAGGATACTCTTCCGAGAATCACTCACTCAAAGTCCAGCGTTGTTGTCATTCCGCTGCCCCCGAAGTTTCGCTTCCAGGAAACCTCGCCGAAGTTTCTCTTCCAGAAAACCTCGCCGAAGTTTCTCTTCCAGAAAACCTCGCGTCTTCAATTGGCCACTCTCCAAGCTTCAAGCTTCTTCGCCGGAAACACGTCGGCTTCACACACGCAGCTGTTGCCACGCGTCTTCGCTCGGTAGCGGTAGACACACGCTCTTGCCTGTAGCTCGAGCCTTCTCCCCTCAGGTGGAAATCATCTTCTTCTCCTGCTTTGTCTCTATGGACGATACCTTCGCCGACTACACGGCGGAATCCCCACGCGCTCTGGCGCTAACTTCCGCCTTATCCTGATCTCTCGTGTCGGCTGCTCGAATAAATACCTTCCGCGCGAGATTCTAGAAAGTTCTCATCCTTTCGTTGGCGCGATGCGCAGCGAAGGCTGGGGAAAGGTAGAGACGATACGAGGGCCGTCCCCGACGGATAACTCAACCCGGCATCACCACGCCTCTTTCCATCGAGAAATTTCGAGTGCTTGCTCGGCCGCCGATGTGGGGTGAGGAGGTTCGTCGGCGAAGCCACGCTTCCGAGGGGAGAGAGTTGCGCGCTCGGGGAGTCTGGATGTTTGTTTTCTTTTTTTTATCGTTGGCCTCGCGGCGTCAATCTGGCGTTTCGTCGCGAGATTTTGGCAGCGTGCCCTTCTTGAGCGCTCGTTCTGTGACACTGCCCCCCACTTAGGAATATTATCTCATAATATTCAAGACCACACGAACGAGCGCGAACAGTCCCCACACACTTAAAGACTGGAACATTGTCCGTTGCTCATGACACGTCACATTCACAATAGATCACTCAATACATATGTACATTGTAATACAATCTCACAACACATGAAATACAACCACAGATGCATGAGTACAACACTCCATCACATATTCCAATCAATACAAATGTACAAAGTTCTCTCATTACAACAATTACTATACTCACATCATTACTATACATTACATCACCGTAACAAACATTTTAACTCACTCGACATACAGTTGTGGCACAGGAAAACAATCACATTAACTTAACATATAGCACTGTCAGACACATTCCAAATTGACTTCGACACCTATCCGGTGCATTTCGAGCGGCGCTTGTGCCCTTTTTTGTGGTACTCTTTCGATCTCTTCTAAATGTTTTTGCTCGTTTTGTTCCGGCAAGCCCCTCCTAACGACGGTATCTGAGGCAGCGTCTCAGCCATCGTTGTCACTTCCGACACTGCTAGCGGGTCATGACGTTCAACCGATCCTGTCCGGTTATTCACCCGCTTGTTCATGTCCCGACATAGGGCCTCGCTGGCCGACTCCATCATCTTTACACTGTCGGTCGGTTGAGGTCGTGCCGACGTACGTCCAGCTGCCCAGCACGTGAACTAATTCAACACGATCATCTTCTCATCCGCTGTCTCTTGCGCCGCGGCTTCACCTTGGGCTCTAGTGAGATCCGTCATGGGATGCTCCTCCGCTCTATCTCGCGGTCGCTGGGTTGGCGAGGGCTCTTTCTTAGGGTCTTCTCCCAAACATTCTGGATCATTCGGCCCTCGCGCCCCGTCGATGTTTCCGATGACGAGGTCGTACAGGGGGGTCGTCATGCATAGAGCAGTAACCTTACCACTGAAGTACGGGGTTTCGACCTCAATCTCTGCTTCGGGAAGCATCCGAACCGTACTGTCAATTAGGCAGACTAGTTTCGTTTCACTTGTTAACTCACTTTCCTGTACCAAATTTTTTCGCACGATAACAGGGGAGTTACCGGTATCTCTTAACACCGTAACCTTCTTGCCCGCAACTTTTCCAGGCAGCGTTGGCATTCCCTTCGTGACACCGGTTGGCTGCTTTGTCATTACAGCACCCACAATAAGAATTTTCTCTCTATTTTCAACTCTACGAATCCATCGTTGACGGCATTATTACCGGATTTCGGTGCCGCTTGCACACAGGATACCTGGTGAGTTTGACTCGCTCCGTTTCGACATGCGTCTGCTTTGTGCCCAGTCTGACCACACTTGAAACATTTTACTACCGTAGGGCTCGTAAAGTTAGTACGACAGTTGCTCGCGCGATGACCGACTCGGTTACACAGAAAACATCGCGGAACGCTCTCCGGTGCACGCTTCTTTTGTTCGGGTGCCGAATTTTTCGAATCTTCAGGACACTCCTTCTTGACCTTGGCCAAATTAGTGCCACCTTGCGCTTCCAAGAATTGATCAGCTAATTCAAGCATGTCTTCAAGTGACTTAGCTCTCCCCTCTTTCAAGTACAGTGACAGGCTTGGGTGGCAACTAGTAAGAAATTGTTCTCTAATTAGGAGCTCTTTAAGCTCATCGTACTCCTGCGCTGTCCCTGAAAGTTCAATCCATCTGTCGAAATAATGGTAAAGTTGGGCGGCATACTGCGTAGCCGCCTCACCATTAGCTGGCTTTCCTGTCCGAAATCTGTCCCGGAATCCTTCCACAGTAAATCTACATCGCTTCAGCAAAGCAGATTTCACCTTTGCGTAGTTGGCTGCATCGATCGGCGTCAGCCTGCCGTACACACTGAGCGTTTCACCACTCAAGCAGGTACTCAAAGCAGTTGCCCATTGATGTTCCGGCCAATTCTGGCTATTGCAATCGTCTCAAATCTGTGAAGGTACGCGTCAAAGTCGTCCTATCTTTCATCAAACGCTACGAGCAGCTTGCTTGGGTTCAAGCGGAAGCCATGATCTTCCCGTTCGCTGTTTCAACTCTAGCTTGGACGGGAGTTTCACTTCGCTGTTGCAAACGGAGTCGCTTGAGTTCCATTTCGTGCTGCCGCTGCCATTCCCTTTCAGCCATCTCCGCTTCTCTTTCTTCTTTCAGCTGTCGCTCCCTCGCTTCTCTTTCTTCTCTCGCCCTTTCGGCTGCCAACTTATCTCTCTACAACTCCAACTTCAATTGCTGCTCTCTTTCTTTCTTGGCCCTCTCAGCTACTAACCTTTCTCTCTCCAACTCAGCTGTTTTTTCTTCCTTGGCTCTTTCAGCTGCCAACCTTTCTCGTTCCAACTCAGCGGCTTTTTCTTCCTTGGCTCTTTCAGCTGCCAACCTCTCTCGTTTCAACTCAGCTGCTTTTTTCTTTCGTGGTTCTCTCAGCTGCCAACCTCTCTCGTTCCAACTCAGCTGCTTTTTTCCTTGGCTCTCTCAGCTGCCAACCTCTCTCTCTCCACCGCCTCTTTCTCCTTCTGGCTTACCCACTTCCATAGTTCAGCGCCAGAGAGCCCCATCTTCTCACCAAGAGCTACTAACTTTTTCTAGATCCATTGTGTCTCGCAAATGAAGTCTTGGCGCTTGCAAAAAGCATCTGCCTAAATCAGTCTATCGGAACACTCCCCTGCACTCGTTAACGAGAACACTGAGCAACACACAAAATCGTTCCGATAGCACTATCAACAACTCGAGGCTCTTTCTCACTACATTGGACACACTGTGCACCAAAAGGTCCTAGTCGCGGATGCCAGTATAATTGCTACACAGGTCCCGTTAATTAGGGAGGCGATCGCCGGGCTAATTCTAAGGGCCGAAGTATCGGCCCCCCGAACCGCACTACGAAAGCGTGGACAATTTAGAAGTGGTCCTTTTGGCGCGCCAGCGGACGCTGGCTGTGGCCCAAAGAACAAGTCAGAGCCGAGAGTTGATAAACAAACAAATTATATTCTCAATAATGGCAGATCGAAAACAATACACAAGTATGCACACTCTACAATAGTTGCATACAGTATGTCACCAATCAAACAACGTACTACACAGTACAATCAGCCACACTCGAAACAATGGACACAGACAACAATACACACTACAATGCAGTCGCATGCATTGAACAACCAAGACACTTAAAGACTAAAAAGATAGAAAACCTATTTAGTCCAAAGTTCTTGGAACAAAAGTCTGGATGATACTCTTCCGAGAATTACTCACTCAAAGTCCAGCATTGTTGTCGTTCTGCTGCCCCCGAAGTTTCTCTTCCAGGAAACCTCGCCGAAGTTTCTCTTTCAGAAAACCTCGCGTCTTCAATTGGCCACTCTCCAAGCTTCAAACTTCTTCGCCGGAAACACGTCGGCTTCACACACGCAGCTGTTGCCACGCGTCTTCGCTCGGTAGCGGTAGACACACGCTCTTGCCTGTAGCTCGAGCCTTCACCCCTCAGGTGGAAATCATCTTCTTCTCCTGCTTTGTCTCTACGGACAAAACCTTCGCCGACTACACGGCGGAATCCCTACGCGCTCTGGCGCTAACTTCCGTCTTCTCCTGGTCTCTCGTCTCTGCTGCTCGATTAAATACCTTCCGCGCGAGATTCCAGAAAGTTCTCATCCTTTCGTCAGCGCGATGCGCAGCGAAGGGTGGGGGGGAAGGTCGAGACGATACGAGGGCCGTCTCCGACGGAAGACTCAACCCGGCATCACCACGCCTATTTCCATCGAGAAATTTCGAGTGCTTGCTCGGCCGCCGATGTGGGGTGAAGAGGTTCGTCGGCGAAGCCACGCTTCCAATGGGAGAGAGTGGCGCGCCCGGGGAGTCTGGATGTTTGTTTTCTTTTTTTTATCGTTGGCCTGGCGGCGTCACTCCCACGTTTCGTCACGAGAATTTGGCGGCGCGCCCTTTTTGAGCGCTCGTTGTGTGACAACGTGATGCAGGTAAATGATAAAGTGTTGGACGTGACAGCAGACGAGTTTTTCTTGCCGTTGGTCTCCGTGATTCCAGAGAGAAATCTCTCGGTTAAGCCTATTGTTATACACCGATGAAAACAGCACGCATGTATACCTATTTGCAGTATTTACAAAACAGAAGACTGGCCGTCAACATAAACTTTCTAAGATGCTTAATAAAAAGTGCAAATAATCTGAGACAGGACTCTTACAGCGCATCGTCTAGCCGGCACACTGTCACATATGGTAACGTTACGGCACAGATAAACTACGTCTTGGTGTCGCCGCCACTCCACGAAAAATGCAGTGATTTCGTCGACGTCGCACAGGCAATAAGAACAATAGTTGTTCATTAGGAAGCACTTCCGCATTCTTGAGATTTTTTCAGGACAATCCCATGCAAGGAGCAAGTGGTGACCTTGGCTCTCCTTCAAACAAACACGTACCCAAAACCGGTGACCAAAAGCCCACTATTACCCAAGTCAGTACACGGGCAGGTGTAAATTATGTATGGAAATGGTGGGGCTACCTTACATCCTGTAAGTCGGTCCAAAGGCGGTCCAACAGGGTCGCACAATTGATAATGATGAGCAGTGGGAGACCGTGCTGCTCAGCTCAGACCCAGAGGAACAGCTCTTAGCAATTCGACGGGCAGAGGATGCCGCCAAGGCCCATCTGTTCTTGTCTGACAACTAGGCATATTATCCGCATCATTGAGGCCGGTTTATTTTCAAAATAAGGCTTTTTCTCCTCCTTCATACGTGGCGTTAAAAGCATCACGCGTTTGGTAAATACTGCGAAATACCACCAAACTTCTATATAATCTTGACCATTTGTTTGTCTTACTCGTTGCAAACATATCTGATAGTGTGTATGGTATTTTACACTGCAACGCAAATAATAGTATTAGGGATGTGTTTCTGCCAGACAGCTATTATTGACAGCAAATTTCCTTGTGGTATACTTTGCATGAAAACTGTGCCATCGCTACTTTGCTTTCAAGAGCTCTGTGTTACATTGATGGCCGCACGGCGTTTGTGACCGGGAAGGACCAGGCGTGCAACATCAATGCTACAGGAAAGCGCGCTACATAAACGGTGGTTACTGTGGTGTACGAAAAAGGCGCATCAAGTGCACGTTTTTTGTCGTCTTTG
>WOVY01004908.1:0-15304 GCA_013436015.1 Rhipicephalus annulatus
CTAATTAAGAAGCGTCAAATCATGAAAGTGTCAAGTACAACAGACAAAATAGAACTGGCAGAGCTTTCGAAGCTGATTAATAGACGTAAGTATGCGATGTAAGAAGGTATAACATGGAGAGAATTGAGCACGCTCTGAAAAACGGAGGAAGCGTCAAAGCAGTGAAGAGGAAACTTGGGATAGGCAAAAGGCGGATGTATGCACTAAGGGACAAAGAAGGCAAATTAACTACCAATATGGATAGGATAGTTAAAATAGCGGAGGAGTTTTACAGAGATCTGTACAGTAGCCGAGACAACCACGACCTTAATACTATAAGAACTAGCAGTAACCCAGACGACACCCCACCGGTAATGATCGAAGAAGTCAGAAAAGCTTTGGAGAGCATGCACAGAGGCAAAGCTGCTGGTGAGGATCAAGTAACATCAGATCTGCTGAAAGATGGAGGACAGATTGTGTTAGAAAAACTAGCCACTCTATTTACGAGGTGTCTCCTGACGGGAAAAGTACCAGAGTCTTGGAAGAACGCTAACATCATCTTAATACATAAGAAAGGAGATGACAAGGACTTGAAGAATTACAGGCCGATCAGCTTGCTCTCTGTAGTATACAAGCTATTTACAAAGGTAATTGCTAGCAGAGTAAAGAAAACATTAGAATTCAATCAACCAAAGGAACAAGCAGGATTTAGAACAGGCTACTCAACAATTGACCACATTCATACTATCAATCAGGTAATAGAGAAATGCTCAGAGTATAACCAACCACTATACACAGCCTTCATAGATTACGAGAAGGCGTTTGATTCAGTAGAAATATCAGCCGTCATGCAGACACTGCGGAATCAGGGCGTAGATGAAATATATATAAACATTCTGGAAGAAATCTACAGGGGATCAACTGCTACCATAGTGCTTCATAAAAAAAGCAACAGAATACCAATAAAGAAGGGTGTAAGGCAGGGGGACACAATCTCCCCAATGCGTGCTTACAGGACGTTTTCAGAAGCCTAGAATGGGAACAGTTAGGGATAAGAGTTAATGGAGAGTACCTCAGTAACCTGCGCTTCGCCGATGACATTGCATTGCTGAGTAACTCAGGGGACGAACTGCAACTCATGATTACGGAGTTAGACAAGGAGAGCAGAAAGGTGGGTCTTAAAATTAATCTGCAGAAAACGAAAGTAATGTACAACAACCTCGGAAAGGAGCAGCGCTTTGCGATAGGTAATAGTGCACTTGAAGTTGTAAAAGACTATGTCTACTTAGGGCAGGTAATAACCGCAGAGCCTAACCACGAGATTGAAGTAACTAGAAGAATAAGAATGGGGTGGAGCACATTAGGCAGGCACTCTCAAATTATGACAAGTGGATTGCCACTGTCCCTCAAGAGGAAGGTATATAACAGCTGTATCTTGCCGGTACTTAGCTACGGAGCAGAAACCTGGAGACTCACAAAGAGGGTTCAACTTAAATTGAGGACGACGCAGCGAGCAATGGAAAGAAAAATGGTAGGTGTAACCTTAAGAGACAAGAAGAGAGCAGAGTGGATTAGGGACAAACGGGAGTTAAGGATATCATAGCTGCAATAAAGAAGAGGAAATGGACATGGGCCGGGCATGTAGCACGTAGACAGGATAACCGCTGGTCATTAAGGGTCACCAACTGGATTCCCAGAGAAGGGAAGCGGGGTAGGGGGAGACAGAAGGTTAGGTGGGCAGATGAGATTAAGAAGTTTGCGGGTATAAATTGGCAACAGCAAGCACAGGACCGGGTTAACTGGCGGAACATGGGAGAGGCCTTTGTCCTGCAGTGGACGTAAACAGGCTGATGATGATGATGATGATGATGTTGTTGTTCTAATAACTTCCCCTATACATTCCTTGGCATTATTGTCTGTTAGATCTCAGTATATTGTGTCAAAACACGGAAAAACGAGCCCTTAGGTATACACCTCTTTCCCTCACACACACACACACACACACACACATATATATATATATATATATATATATATATATATATATATATAATATATATATATATATATTTATATATATATATATATATATATATATATATATATATATATATATATATATATATATATATATATATATATATATATACGGCGAAGTGCTAGCCTCCTCTTTTTGCAGAGCAAACATCACCTTTCCAGCCGGGCTCGTCTGCGCGCGGGCTCATCTCACTAGCGAACAGAACAAGGAAAGGGGGCGCTTGTGGTTTGCCGCGCAATCTCGCGGCAACAATCAGCGTGCGCTTTGTGCCCCCCTCCCCTGGCAGGCGGGAGCTTCTACGGGCTGCGGCTCAACACACGCAAAAAAAAAACAACTGCGCCAAAAGTCTTCCTAGAGCGGCCGTGTTCACTTACACCAGCGTTTTGTGAGTTACATGAGATCGGATGTAAATGAGTTGACTGCCAGCCTCACTTCGTATATCAACGCCGTCATACGCACCAGCTTTCTTGTGATCTTGGTTTCTTAGCCAGCGCATGTTTACTACAATTATTATTGCTGCTAAAATTGCTAGCCTTGCTTCGTAAAACATTCGAATATGTTCCTATCGCATTCATTGCTTCACCTTTTTGGCAAACTGACTTTTTCTGTTTCCCCTTCCCACTTCTTCAGTGTACGGTATAATAAACTAGTTGTTAGAGAGATAATACTGTTGTGTAGACGGAGACACGTATGGGGCAGACAGGCTTAAGTTTCTGAACTAGTTTACATCTTAAGGGGAAAGATAAAAAAGACACTGGTCGTGGTATACCTAGTTAAAAGAAAATAAAACCTTATATCAGGCATTCCGCTTTCGTGCGATGATCCCAGAAGAAAAGGAAGAGGAAGTATGCAGCAGGTATAGTTGAACCTATCAATAAATATTTTGTCACGGAAACAGCGGTACTCCCTTTTTCGGGAGTAAACGTGTCCGCAACTCGTGCGTCTTTCCCCGAATAAAACGCGTCGCAACAGTGGGTCGACGTTTTCCGCGAGGTGTGGGAGATATATCTTTGCTGTAGTCATTCGAAGCGCTTTTAATCAATTTGACGAGACCATGTAAGCTATAACTCAGTTTAGTAGTCATTAAAAAACATGAATATTAATAAAGTCATCAGCATGGGTTAAGCTGGACCACGCGTACGAAGTGCAGAAAAATAAAAACAAAACATTTTTATTTTTTTTGCGTTCTCCGGTTCTATCATCGCTGGTCATGAATACAGCGAACGGACGCGACTGACTTCGAAGTTTCCAAAAAAGCAGGGATCGAAGCACGTACGCATAGCACGTGGAAATCGATCGAGAGTACACATATCTGAGCACGTTAGATCTATAGCCTTCATACCGAAGCCATGAGCAAACAGGGTCGAGACATCGTCGCTACAGCTGCTGACTACAGAGCGCGAAAGATCACGCAGTTGTATACCCTTTTAAAAAGAGCGGATTGCCAATCGCCAGCGCACTCTATCGCCTTTCGGTGCTGGGAAAAGACGAAATGCACGTTAGAAGACTGCGAAGTGCTCGTTTCTTTCGCGCTTTTCAGTGGGGCCTGTTGCTGTTGGGCGAAGGGGAAGAACGAAGGAAGTTAGAACGAAGTACGGGCCGTCGCCAAGTCCCCGCGGGTTTTTCGGAGCTCTCCGTCGAGTGGGTGGCGTGCGTTGCGGCGCCCGATGAAAAGGGGTCCTGGGCGCGCGCTCTTTCGCCCCGGCGGCGATATGAAGACGTCGGGGAGTCCCCCAAGGTGTTTCCCCAATCCATTACGACCCCGTTCATCCTGCTGCTCCACACGGGCGCGAGCAGCCGATCGATATGGCATCGACGAACTCGAAATTCTCCCCCTCGCACTTCCTGGCACCCCTTGTGTGCGCAAAGATGCGCGGATGGCCTCGTAGGGCCCTGCCTACGAAAGCTATATACGAGATCTGCCCAGCCTGAGTGGCGTCCTTCTCGGGTTCTTCCTAGAATGCGACGGTTGCACTCGTGACCTCTCCAGGTCGCTCTCACCGGTATGTTTCAAGCGCCGCACACGAACACAGCCCGAGTTCTCTCGATCTCCTCTCTGGAACATTGTTGCAGAAAACACTCGCTAGACCACTTAAGTATCGATTTCGTTTAAACAGAGTTTTGACATCTAAAAAACGTGTTCAAATACTAAATGTAAAAACCTTTCCTTCCCACTCGAATTATGTGGTTCAAGATGGTGGTGCATGTTTGTGGCAGCAGTGGTGGTGGGTGGCTGCTGCATGCGGCTAACTAGTAGCAGTGGCACGGTAGTAGTAGTAGTAGTAGTAGTAGTAGTAGTAGTAGCCGTAGTAGTAGTAGTAGTAGTAGCCGTAGTAGTAGTAGTAGTAGTAGTAGTAGTAGTAGTAGTAGTAGTAGTAGTAGTAGTAGTAGTAGTAAATTTGAGAGCAGCCAAAGAGTTCAAACGAACACGTGCAGGATGACACGGCACATATATCGGCCCCGGATGTTCCCCAACTTTTCGACATTCTGTGCGTGTATGCAGGTATTTACGTAAGTAGGGGCCTCAAGTTCGCGCGACGACTCGCTCGCTGGATTCCGTGCCGACCGGTTGTGCCCTCGCGATCTCTAACGGCAGCGCAGCTCTGGCCGACTGGGTTGGTCCTACGCCACCTCCTGCCGCCGGTCCCCAACGACGACGTCAGCGCAGCTCTGGCCGACTGGATTAACCCTACGCCATCTACTGTCGCCGACAGGAGCTCTCGCCAGTGGTGCCCCATCTTCGGACTCCTGTGACCGTGTTTCATCTTTCCTATCTCTCCTATCCCTCATATGTCGTCGCTCGCTGTCCTAGCGCATCTCTCTCTCTCTATATATATATACATTTTATCCTATCCTTTCAATTCCTCTTCACCCACATCCCTTGTGAGCTACTCTTGAGGAGTCGCACGCTGATGCAGATAGTTACGGGGCTCACTTTTCTCTTCTCTTCCCTCTTATAACCACAATGTCGAGAGCACAGGACGTTAATCAGACATTACCACCAGCTCAACGAGGATGGTCACAAATCGACTTGATTTTACTTCAGCTGGCTCCTCACAACGTACAGTTCACTTCGTGCGTTAACAACATTTAAACTTGGTTCATGTATGCTGCAGACGTACATGGGCTGCCAGATGCAGCTATCATAAACGCGACGACTTGGCGCTCTTCCCGCACACAATCGCGCTAGCAGAGGGAAGCTGAAGATGTTTGACGACTATATTTCACATCACGTGCATGCGTAAAATATAAACTGGGCGCAGACCTCCATTTTCCCTGACGCTATACGGGCGCACGAAAAGTCCCTTCAAGCTGCTGCTGCATTTTCGACGACGCTGACAAGAGAGACCGTTGCGTGAGTACTTTGCATAAATTTCAATGCTGAGCAAGCAAGTTTGCGGCCTTTTAGTTGACGCAGTGAAGCCTCCCTGGACAGAGGCGTGTTCCAGATTTTCATGCTTTCATGCAGAAAAGTGCTTTCGGAGAGTGCGTGCGTGCGTGCGGGAGCAGCATCTGCTCGGAACGATCACTTTTCTTGCTCGGTGTAAGCTTTCTCTCGTCCTTCCAGTGCCTTGAAACAAGCTTTGTCGACGGCAACGTAGCATGGCGGAACACACTGTAGAAATATGGTGCGCGTGAGCATCCCGCGTTCGTCGTTTGCAACGAGTTGCCCGTTTACGAATTACACGCTGTTTCCGCATCCTCCGTATGAACTATACTTCAATATACCATGAGATCTTATGGCATGGCATTTTTTTACGGGAGGCCGGGAATCACCCGATGTCATAGGTAGTAGGAAAAATACAAGTGATCCGGTGGTTATTTCGGTACTCCCTGAATGCCGAATCAAGCAAACTATAAAAATTTTACCACGTTCCTCCGCTCAAGCTCATACGGGGTGTCCCAGGTAACTTTACCCAAAGTTTAAAATATGCCGACACACGCAATTGCGATGCGACTATATGCATGTTGCTCACAATTGCCTTGAGTTAGACTATTTTTGTGTTCTCATATATATATATATATATATATATATATATCCCTTTTGTTGGCACCCTACCAACAGCGCCAATGGTAATGACCGAAACACAATGAACGATATCATTTACGTGTTTTTACGTGTTTTTGTGAAGAGCGCTTAATGAGATGAATTTTATCTTATCACGAGATCACTTTCTTAAACTAGAGCAACGAAATTGCAAAACGAAACAAAAGTCTGCCATCACCCACCTATTATAATGTGATTTCTAGCGTCGCTAAGCGCAGCTGATGAAGGAATCGCAATATAAAGAAGCCTCAGACGTCCGCAGTTACTAAAGACGGCACAGTAAGGGCACACGCGTGTAGTAGCACTTCCCATTTCACCCCTTGTGTCTAATAGAATATATCTTGACGCTGCGCCCACATAATCGGATTTGTTTTCACGCTAGCTTATGTACACTTGAATACCACGTCTACATTCGAAAAAAAAAGGTAAATAGTATGAAGCACCTTTCCAAGTCCATTGCTACTCCGGACTGAAGAAATGAAAAAAAAAGCCCTCATACAGCTACATGGCTCATGAGTAGCGTTTGAAGAAAGTATGCCTCAGGCGTGCATTATCTGGCCAGGACTCAATCGCTACAAAATACAAGTAAAAGAAGGGGGCAGAGAAGAAAATTTTCGTGTTTTTCTCCCTGCACATGTAATAGACTTTTCTTACGACGAAGGGCGCAAATTAAATTTTGCTCTTGTCTTGTCCAGAACTTGGGGCGCACACCGCACAACTAATACTGACGGTGTAAATGAAGGTCGAAGATAAATAGATAAAAAGAAGTACCAACGCAGCAGCACCTGCTTTGATTTGTCCACAGCAACCATCAAAACAATCTACGGGCACTAAACGTGGCTCATCGTTCCAGAAAACTGGCGTTCTATAATTGTTGGTTTCCTCTGTCGAAGAAAATGAACCAACCTGCCCAGTACGCTACATTATACTCATCGCCATTGTAGAGTGATCAAATATTTTAAACTCGACTTTTGCTACCTCTGCGATATGTTCATGTTCATCAAATAGGCGAAACTGAAGCAGAGCGTTAAACTTCCTGAAACACGTCCGTTATGGTGGTTCAGCGGTTTCAATTCTAGGCTGCTTGTCCGGACGTCGCGGGTTCGATTCCAGCCGCCGCAGTCACATTTTGGTGGAGGCGAGATGCTAGACGTGTGATCATGCGCGATGCACGTTAGAGGCCACCGGATGTTCGCATTTTCGTAGCCTCCCCTACGCTGTTCCCCGTGATCAAATCGTCGTTTTGGGAAGTAAAAACTCCGATATTCATGTTATTAAACTTCTTGAGCCGCAGACATTCTAGCGCGATTTCAATACACTGATGTCAAAGACTTCGAAGTGATTGTGCGACGTTTGAGCCGCTGCGGCTACTAGTGGTTGCCTCATATATGGTGCAACGTAGCCATACTTTGTCAGAATAATAACTAAATATTACATTAATTTGGCAACAGAGGCCACTAACTTGCTAACAGGAACCGAACCTGCGACCTTCGAAAGTCGCAGGTTCGGTTCCTGCTCACGGCAAGTTATCTTTTCACCCACTTTCTCTCTTCACATTTACATTACAATTGGTCTAATAACTTCCCCTATATATTTTTGGGCATTATTATCTGTTAGATCTCATTATTATTGTGTCGAAACACGGAAAAACGAGCCCTTAGGTATACACTTCTTTCCCTTATTTATTAAAGAGGGTCTCGTACTGGCAGACTTGGTGTCATTAGGTTGTATACGAGGGACTATTAATCAGCTGCCCGCTCGTAATAAGTTCACGTGCTACGTGACGCCAAACATGCACATAAAAGAGTGTTTTCACACTCGTCGCTTGGCTTATAGATGGCGCTGACTGTTCCTGCTCACGGCTGGTTATTTTTTCACCCACTTTTCTTTCTTCTTATTTACATTCCATTGGTTCTAATAACTTCCCCTGTACATTCCTTGGCATTACTGCCTGTTAGATCTCATTAATATTGTGTTAAAACACGGAAAAACGAGCCCTCAGGTATACACTTCTTTCCCTTATATATATATATATATATATATATATATATATATATATATATATATGATTTGTAGGGTTTAACGTCCCAAAACCACCATATGATTATGAGAGACGCCGTAGTGGAGGACTCCGGAAATTTTGACCACCTGGGGTTCTTTAACGTGCACCCAAATCTGAGCACACGGGCCTACGACATTTCCGCCTCCATCGGAAATGCAGCCGCCGCAGCCGGGATTTGAACCCGCTACCTGCGGGTCAGCAGCCGAGTACCTTAGGCACTAGACCACCGTGTATATATATATATATATATATATATATATATATATATATATATATATATATATATATATATATATATATATATATATATATATTATGCTGGTCTCACAGCTCGCATTTGACGGGTCAAAGCGTCCGCTATCCAGCCAGTTAACGGTCGAACACTCGTGAACATTTAAACAAAAGTAACTTTAATTTACAGGAATTGGGGTCACATTTCAACAAACATTCACAAGCACTCAGTAAGTCCCCCTTTAAAAAAGCGGTGCTGTTGCTCGGGCAGGTAGGGTGAGTCTGCCCGCCGCTTGGCATTTCTTCTTCCGTCGACGACTGGTGTTTTCACTCTCTCCGTGAGCTGACAGAGAAGATGACAAATGACGCTCTGAAGGTCGTTTGCGGCGCCCGTTTAAAGTGGCCATAACAAAGGAAAAAGGGGTTTCAAGACGTGGAAGTGGCCCCTATTAAGGGATTAAGCGCCTCCCCCGACTTCCTTTGGCGGCACTTGAAAGGCAAACACGGCTCCTGGCCGCTCTCTTCGAGAGGGGACGGCACACTCCCCGTCTGGTGTCTGCTTGCTAGACGCCACAGTTTGCTGATGGCGAAAACAAGGGCACCACTTCCGATATCGGTCGGCAGAGTTTCCTTATTGCACCATTCCTTGCAATCTTCACCTCCACCTTGCGCACCATTCCGTCCGCACTGGGCAGGCTTTGGGTGACAACGCCGATGGGCCAATCGTTGCGATTTGCTTCATTGTCCCTGATGAGCACGACGTCGCCTTCTTTTATATTCTTTCATGAAGTGCACGAAGCGCTCTTTTGCCTCAGGGTGTCCGAAGGTGTCGTCGAGCCGTTTCCACACGATGTTTAAGCCCTTCGAGAAGTCATCCACATGAACAGATTTCAACCTTCGGACTTGATGCGATGACTCAGGACCAAGCCATTTGATTAGAAGGTCGAGCTCTTCCTGCGCAGAAAGGCCTACATCTCTGATGACGCCTTTGAAAGATGACTTCCAAGCTCGAAAGTTCTCAGGTCGATCATCAAACTTCGTAAGTCCTGTAGAGACAAGGTCCTTGCGGCACAGGAATTTAAGGACGCCGGCAAGCTCTGAGCTTGAACTGTTAGGTGCTGGCGTGTACGCAGGCGGCTGGTGATAGTCACGGAAGCCCGGGAGGTGGTTGGTTACTTCGGCATGCTCCAAGCTCTGGCTTCTCGGATGAACAACAGGCACCCGAAGAGACGCAAGCTCGGCATCACGTATGGCGGCTTGCTCAGTGATGTAGCTCCAAACCCGTAGTGTCCGGTGTTGTGGTCTGGGTCCTGTGGGTCTCGTCGTTGGTAGCTGGCTCCCATCGGACTCGTCCCTTATAGCGAGAAGCAATGCTTATATGGGAAAACAGAGAACAGACGTTTATTTACATTAGAGAGAGGTCAATAAGAAAGTTTAGATATATAGTGGCGTTCTTCGTACATGGCGAGCTCTCCACTCGAAAAAGCACCGAATGAGCCGTGGGGGCTCATTATAAAGGGTCTATCCTCCCCAGATCCCTAGATCGGGGACCGCGTACAGATGGCACCGTCCAATCACGGACCACACATTACCCGCGAGGGTGACGAGCACGCACGGTCCACGCGAACGTTCAAAACTGAAGCGTGGTCACCGCACGGCCATGTGGCACGAACGCGGCTCCCCCCCCCGTCAAGGTGTGTCGCTGGGCGAGGGGTCTGGAGTTGATGACTGCATCCATCGAAAGGGCCGCCGTAAACAAGCTTCAAAGGGTGCCGAACGACTCGTTCAATTAGCGGGACGATTCCCGGCCGCCGCCGCCGCCGTCATCTTCCAAAGAAGAAGCTGCACCGGTGGTCTCCCGAACTGCTCACGGCGCCGCGGCGGCAGGACGCCGCACCCTCCGGCCAGGTGGGAACAATACATGGCGGACACCGGCCGCCCACCCGTTTGGCGACTCAAAAGGAACATCAAAAGGAACGCCGATCCATTGTCAGACCTGGCGCCGGTCCTAACAGCCTCTCCGCCGGGGAAAGAAGATCCCGAGGTGCAGTGGCCAGCAGGTACTGTGCAGCGGGATCTGTATTGCAGCTTGTCGGCTCTTCCTCTATTATTTTTGTCCCGAACACTGGATCCGATGATCATTGACCAAGAGGGCGTTGCTCGCAGGGATGAGGTGACCCCTCTCCACCATATTTTCCGCCCACCACCAATGAGGAACTGCGGGAAACTGCGCCGAAAGCACACCCACACACGAGCAAGCACACGGCAATTCCCTACTCAGAATCACCAGACTTAGATTCACCTGTGGAAGTCATTTCCTTCTACCTCAACTTTATTCCTGTGGCCCCCGCCGAGTCGCAACACCACATCAGCCACTTTTGAAGACATTAAACAAAACACTTGACACATGTTTGGATAAATACAGAAAACTAGTGGGCCTCAAATCGAGGATAGAAAGCAGAAAATCGTTTTGAAGCCCTCGGGGTACTAGGGACAACGACTCAGACCATCTGCGTTGCTGTTGAGTTTACCCTTCTTGTAATGGATATCAAAGGTGTATTGTTGAAGAGCTAAGCTCCAGCGCAAAAGACGGCCGTTTTTCGATGACATGGACTGTAGCCATGTGAGGGGACAGTGGTCAGTCTCTATTGTGAACCTAGAACCGGCGATGTAGCAAGCTAGCTTCTGCACAGCCCAAACAACGCAGGCACATTCCTTTTCTGAGGCACTGTATGCTTCCTCACGAACAGAAAGCTTTCTACTGGCATACAGTACAGGGTGTTCCTGGTCGTTCTCTCCCCTCTGACAAAGCACGACACCCCATACCCCGGTCGCTGGCGTCACACTGAAGAATGAACGGCTTAGAGTAGTCAGGCGCGCTCAACACTGGCTGACTTTTTAGTGCCTTCTTTAGCGTAGAAAATGCATGTTCCTTGGCCCCATCCCATTTTACGGTCTGGGGTTCAGTCTTTCTAAGAGCGTCTGTCAAGGAACTTGCAATGTCAGAGTAACGCGGGATATACCTTTGATAATAACCGGCCAATCCAAGAAACGACCGAATGTCTTTCTTGGTTCGTGGTTGGGGAAAGTTGTCTATTGCGGCCAGCTTTACTTCTGACGGCCGGCGGTAGCCTTGGCCTATTACATGCCCTAGATAAGCTACCTCAGCGCGCCCCAATTGGCATTTCGCAACCTTCACTGTTAAGCCGGCCTCACGCAGACGACATAGCACAGCTCGCAAGTGTTTCATGTGGTCTATCCAGGAAGAAGAAAAAATAGCAATATCATCTAGGTACGGGAGGGCAAAGTCCTCCATACCCTGTAACACTTTGTCCATTAGGCCAGAAAAGCAATAAGGGGCATTCTTTAATCCAAAACTAAGGACCTTTGGCCGAAATGTTCCCATCGGGGAAATAAACGCCGCAAGCCTACTAGCCCTTTCAGTTAGAGGCACCTGCCAGTATCCCCTGACTAAATCCAAAGTCGAGATGAAATTGGCACTGCTGACTTGCTCAAGCCTTTCCTCAATATGCGGAATTGGATAAGTTTGGTCCTTTGTAATCGAGTTGAGCCTCCGATAGTCAATACACGGTCGCGGCTCTTTCCCTGGGACCTCAACCAAGATCAGAGGCGAGGTGTAATCACTCTCTCCTGGCTCGATCACTCCTAGCTCGAGCATTCGGTTTATCTCCGCGGCCATTATTTCCCGTTGCCTCGGGGAAACGCGGTAAGCTTTAGAACGAATTGGTTCCGAAGATGTCCGCTCAATATCATGAACTAGGGCTTTGGTTTTGCCAGGTGTGTCTGAAAATGTTTCTTTAAAGTCAAACAATAGTTCCTTCAGTTCCGCTTTCTGATCTGGCTCCAACTCCGCCTGCTCTACCAGGTTACTAATAGTCTCGCCAATGTCTTTGTTTTCTGTTGTTAACTCCGGGAAATCAATAGGCATTTCTTCCGGTTGATTGAGCGACATGTTTACAACGGCATGCCTCTGCTGGTACGGTTTGAGCAGATTAGTGTGGTACACCTGCTGCGTTTTACGCCTTCCCAGTCCAGTAACCAAGTAATTTGTGTCTGACAATTTCTGAACTACCTCAACAGGTCCCTCCCACTGGACCTGAAGTTTATTCTTCAGTGAGGGTTTCAGTATCATCACTTTTTCCCCTACTCGAAAGCTTCGCGTCCGGGCTGTCTTGTCATAATAGCGCTTAGCGTTGTTTTGAGCTCTGCGCATTTCCTGCTCCGCTAGTTCTTGAGCTGCGTGCAGTCGGTCTAACAGCTCAAGCACGTATGCTACTACCGAAGGGTCGTCCGCCCGGCCCTCCCAAGATTCTCGAACAATGCGAAGTGGGGAGCGAAGAGCACGTCCGTAAACAAGCTCCGCAGGCGAAAAACCCTGTTGATTCGTGAGGAGCGATCCGAAGCGCGAACATAGCTGCGGGCAAGCAAGCCTCCCAATCCTCTTTTTGCTCATAACAAAGGGCGCGTAGCAGCCGTTTCATGACTGAATGTACCTTTTCTACAGCATTTGACTGAGGGTGGTACACTGAACTGTGGATGATTTTAACGCCACACTTTTCTAGAAATGTCGAGGTTAGTGCACTTGTAAAAACAGATCCCTGGTCGGACTGAATTTCTGCGGGGAAGCCTACACGTGCAAAGATAGATAAAAGCGCTTTAACTACCTCCTCCGAGCTGAGCTCCTTTAACGGTACTGCTTCCGGGAATTTCGTGGCCGGGCAGAGCACTGTGAGTATGTGCCGGTACCCGGACTGCGTTACAGGAAGTGGACCCACTGTGTCTATAACTAGCCTGCGAAACGGTTCTGTGATAATGGGGACCAGCTTCATAGGTGCTTTAGCCTTATCCCCTGGCTTGCCAACGCGTTGGCACGTGTCGCAGCTTCTTACAAATGCCTCCACCTCCCGAAGCAGCCGGGCCAGTAAAACTCCCGTAACAAACATTCTTTTGTTTTTTTGATGCCGAGATGCCCTGACCACAAACCTCCGTGGACCAGGTGCAGCAGCTCCTTGCGGAAAGGATACGGTACGACTAGCTGATTAAACCGAACTCCTTTTCGACTTGTGTACTTTCTGTACAAGACGCCCCCCTTCTTGGTGAACTGAATGTTTTGCTTAGCCACCCCTTCCTTCGCGTCTGGCGTTAAGTTACGGAGAGTGGAGTCATTTTCCTGTTCCACTATCAGTTCTGTAGGACTTACATTTAACAGCTTTATAGTGCATTCTACTTCTCGAGATGCCTCGGATTCATCCGGTTTCTTACATCTTTCTTTAGATATTGTGTTTTGAGGCTCCATTATAGGGCGGTCCAGTTTCGTGCCAGGTAAAGAAGGCTCTGCCGCTGAAGCTGTTTCGTCTGCCACCGGATCTTTACAAACTGTCTGAGCGGCGAGCTCCCTTGCTTTGGATCGAGTTAAGGCCTGTACGATACCCTCACTGAACCCAATTCCTTTTTGTCGCAGCAAGTACTCTGATTTATTTGAGAACAAATACGGGTATTGCACTGGGAGATGTGCCGAAACGGCAGCTTCAGTGTCTAGAACACCGAAAGGGCCTTCGATGCGGACTCTTGCTACTGGGAGACAGGCACTGTTTGTCTCTACTGCTTGTCTTATCCACGCGCATTCTCCTGTAAACTGACTCTCCTCGACATAGGACGGGTGCACTACATCCATAGTGGCGGCCGAATCGCGGAGCACGCGGCACGGTTGGCCATTCACGACTAGGTCTCGGATGTATGGTTCTAGCAATTTCATGTTTTCGTCATTACTACAGAGTGACATTAACACAACTTTCGGGTTCTTACAACCCAAAGAAATATGCCCCGTCTGTTGGCAGTTATAGCAAACTATCGGCTTCTTGGCCTCGAACGCCTTTTTCTGTTGCCCTTCCGCCCTTTTCTCGGGTGCTTCTTCCTTTCTCTTGTTTTTCTCATCACCGCTTCCTTTGGAGTCTAAACCCTCCTTCGGCATATACCGACCCGACTTGTCCATCGCGGAGGCTTGTCGGCCCGATATTTACTAATCTCCCTCCTAGGGACATCCTTGCCTTCGAGGGCACGGCGATTTACGTACTCCTCTGCGAGCTCTGCCGCTCTCGTGATAGTATCTACTCCTTGTCTATCCTGAACCCAGTTACCTAATGTTTTCAGGTAGACGCCGAAAGAATTGTTCCAACGCAAACACTGCAGAGTCTTTTCCGCGTCGCCAAGCGCACCCTCCTCTCTAAGCCATTCCTCCAGATTTACCTTTAAGGTGTACGCAAACTCTGGTATGACTCGTCTTTGGCTTTCTCGATCTCACGAAATTTTCGCCTGAACGCCTCCGCTGACAGTCTGTACTTTTTGAGCAGACTCGCTTTGACTCTGTCATAGTCGTCTGCGTCTTCTTTACCCATACGGGCTATAATGTCAGCTACTTCACACGGCAGCAGCGTAAGCAAGCGCTGGGGCCACGTGTTTTTAGCAAAATTTTCCCTCTCGCACGTGCGCTCAAAGTGCACCAGAAAAAGACCCATGTCCCCTCCTACCGCGTAGATGGCATCAAATCTGTCATTCGGGCGCTCTCTTTCTCGTGCCACTGCGCTAGCTCCGTTCATTGATTGAGCCTTTGCTAGTTCAATTTCTAGGCGTTTCATTTCCATACGATCGATACGTTCTCTTTCCTCTTTCCTCCTCACGACGTCTCTGTTCCTCTTTTTCCTCCCGGAGCCTCTGCCTCCTCTTTTCCTCACGGAGCCTCTGCTCCTCTTTCCTTTGCGTAATAGCCTCCAAGCATTCGCTCAGCTCATCGTCATCTGCCCCGATCTTCTCGATGGCGTCAATGATCTCCTGCCTTTCCTTTTCAGTCCTCGGCAATTACCTGCCCAGCTCTCGGGCCAACTCTAACAACTCTGGCTTTTTAGTCCCCTTCAAATTCATGGCGGTC
>WOVY01004909.1:0-12383 GCA_013436015.1 Rhipicephalus annulatus
AGCATCATAATCATCATCATCATCATAATCCTGACTACGTCCACTGAAGGACAAAGGCATCTCCCATGTTCCGCCAGTTAACCCGGTCCTGTGCTTGCTGCTTGCCAATTTATACCCGCAAACTTCTTAATCTCATCTGCACACCTAACCTTCTGTCTCCCCGCTAACCCGCTTGCCTTCTCTTGGAATCAAGTAAGTTACCCTTAACGACCCGCGGTTATCCTGTCTACGCGCTACATGCCGAGCCCGTGTTCATTTCTTCTTGATTTTAGCTATGATATCCTTAACCTTCATTTGTTTCTTAATCCACTCTGCTCTCTTCTTGTCTCTTAAGGTTACAACTACCATTTTCTTTCCATTGCTCGCTGCGTCGTCCTCAATTAAAGCTGAACCCTCTTTGTAAGTCTCCAGGCTTTGGCTCCGTAGCTAAGTACCGGCAAGATATAGCTGTTATATACCTTCCTCTTGAGAGATAGTTGCAATCAACATGTCATAGTTTGAGAGTGCTTGCCAAATGTGCTCCACCCCATTATTATTCTTCTAGTTACTTCAATCTCGTGGTTCGGCTCCGCGGTTATTACCTGCCCTTAGTAGACATGGTCTTTTACAACTTCAAGTGCACTATTACCTATCTCGAAGCGCTGCTCTTTTCCGAGGTTGTTGTACATTACTTTCGTTTTCTGCAGATTCATTTTAAGACCCACCTTTCTGCTCTCCTTGTCCAACTCCGTAACCATGTGTTGCAATCCGTCGCCTGAGTTACTCAGCAATGCAATGTCATCGGCGAAGCGCAGGTTACTAAGGTACTCTCTATTAACCCTTATCCCTAACTGTTCCCATTCTAGGCTTCTCAAAACCTCCTGTAAGCACGCGGTAAACAGAATATGGGAAATTGTGTCCCCCTGCCTTACACCCTTTTTGATTGGTATTCTGTTGCTTTCTTTATGAAGCACTTGGTAGCAGTTGATCCTCGGTAGATTTCTCCCAGGATGTTCATATATACTTCATCGACGCCCTGATTGCGCAGCGTCTGCATGACGGCTGATATTCCTACTGAATCAAACGCCTTGTCGTAATCTATGAAGGCTATGGGTATTGGTCGGTTATATTCTGAGCATTTCTCTATTACCTAATTGATAGTATGAATTTGGTCAATTGATGAGTAGCCTGTTCGAAATCCTGCTTGTTCCTTTGGTTGGTTGAATTCTAATGTTTTCTTTACTCTGTTAGCAATTACCTTTGCGAATAGCTTGTATACTAGAGAGAGCAAGCTAATCGGCCTGTAATTCTTCAGGTCCTTGTCATATCCTTTCTTATGTATTAAGATGATGTTAGCGTTCTTCCAAGACTCCGGTACTCTTCCCGTCAGAAGACATCTCGTAAAGAGAGTGGCTAGTTTTTCTAATACAATGTGCCCTCCATCTTTCAGCAGATCTGATGTTACCTGATCCTCACCAGCAGTTTTGCCTCTTTGCATGCTCTCCAAAGCTTTTCTGTCTTTTTCTTTCATTGCTGGTGGGGTGTCATCTGGGTCACTGCTAGTTCTTATAGTATTAAGGTCGTCTACTGTACAGATCTCCGTAAAACTCCTCCGCTATTTTTACTATCCTATCCATATTGGTAGTTATTTTTGCTTTCATTGTCCCTTAGTGCATACATCCGATGTTTGCCTATCCCAAGTTTCTTTTTCACTGCTTTGACGCTTCCTCCGTTTTTCAGAGCGTGTTCAATTCTCTCCATGTTATGTAGTGTTCCTACTTAAAATAACGGAACAGCATTAAAGCTTCAGTATGGAACTGGCGTCCATCTTAATCTGCTTTATTCTTCCCTTTATCCTCCTTTTCTTTCCTGCCGCGTCTCTCGTGCTTCTTCATCTTCTGTCCAAAGGCTCATACCGCTTCACCCTTCCCGCTTTCTTTTAATTACCCCTCCTGGGGTAATACTTGAAGACATTCCCAATTGAAGCACATTCAACAGATCCACGTTCACCAGTGTACCAGACAGTCTTCAAAATTCCGTTCTGGGTGGCTGTCTTGGTCACAGAGTAAGGCCCATAAAATTTTGCACTGGAATCTCTTATTCCTTTTCTCACTAGTACGAGGTCGGTGACTTGAATGTTTGGCATGTCTGCTCGATGCCTCTTGTCGAAATTCTTTTTCATTCGTTTTCGGTACCTCTCCTCCTGTGATTTTTGTTGCCTCTCCTCGACAATCTTGAGGTTTTCCAAGAGTCCCAACTCACGGTCTGCCTGCAGAATAGGGGTCTCTCCTGTAGAAGCGTACTGTGGACTGCACCCCAAGCCACTTGTGTAGGATCGGTTATGATGTTTTACGGCTGCTTCTAAAGAACATTTCCATCCCCCAGGAAAACTATCGTACATCTTGATGTATTGTTTCACGTCCCGTATGGCACGTTCTGCAAGCCCATTCGCCGCAGGATGGTATGGCGCACAGAACTTGATCGATACATTGTGATCTCGAGCCCATCTTACTAGCTTTTCACTCTTGAACCCGGGGCCGTTATCGCATACGATTGTCCGCGTAGTTCTAAACATGTCTCTTTCGAGAAGGGTTATGACGCTATTTGCATCTTCTTTTCCTGCTCGTGCCGCGACCATCCTGGTGCATTCATCTATGGCCAGCAGAAAAGCTTGCGTTTTTCTGACTCCTTCCCGTTTCTTGTTAAGTTCGGCGAAATCCAGGTGAACTACTTCAAAAGGCACGTTCGAGTGGCAAGGTAGTATCATGGTGTCCGTAGGCTGTTTATACTTGACTTTGTGTACTTGACACACATGGCATGAACGAACGTACTGACTGACGTCTTTCTTCATGTGAGGCCACGTAAACCTCTTGACCAACTTGTTGTAGGTACGCCAAAAGCCGTCGTGTCCTCCAGATTCTGGGCTATCGTGGTACAAGTAAAGCACTTTGGAAACAAGAGTTGGTGGGACTTGATACCGACCTTCAGTAAAAACCAGTTGTTCTGAGCCTTCCCACAGCTTCACTTCATTGATTTCTTCAGATTTTTCTGTGTTGTTTTGTACCATCAATCTTGATAGAGCATCTGCATCGGTTAAAAAGCGGTCCTGGTCGGTGCGAGATGGTGAAGTCAAATTGCTGCAAGTAATTCACCCATCTGGCGATACGCCCTTTAGTTTGGGTCATATTCAAGAGATGAGTGAGTGCCTGGTGATCGGTGAACAAAGTGAACTTCGTACCTTCCAGGTACGTGCGGAAGTAGTCAACGGCCTTCAGAACCGCCAGTGCTTCCTTTTTCCGTAGTAGTGTAGTTTGTTTCAGACGGCTTGAAAGTGTAACTGTAGTAACCTACTACGTGTCGCTTTTCTCGGCCAGATGCTTCAATACATTTTTGATACAACACTGCACCAGTCCCATAATGTGAGGCGTCAGTGTTCAATTCAAAGGGTAAAGTGAAGTCTGGTATACGCAGAACTGGGTCAGAAGAAATTCTGTGCACCAAGTCACGGTAGACTCTCTCACATTCGTCACTCCATTCAAAGGGAACTTCTTTCTGCGTTAAGCGCGTGAGGCATCTAGTTTTGACAGCAAAGTCCTTTATGAAAGATCGGAAATGTCCTGCCAATCCCAAAAACACACGCAGTGAATGGACGTCATATGGTTTCTTCAACTGGGAGATCTTCTCGACGGACTCTTGTTTTGTGCTTTTGGTGTTCCCATCGAAGACTCTTCCAAGAAACACAACTTTTTGTTGAAAGAATGCACTCTTCTTAAAATTAACCTTGAGATGTGCCAAGCTCAAGGCGTTTAACACCTGAGACAGATGGTCCTGATGCTCAGCCTCTGTTTTGGAGAAGACTATAATGTCGTCTATGTACACATTACAAAAAACACCAAGGAATGGCTTTAGGACTTCGTTCATGATCTTCTGGAACCACGCTGGCGAGTTTTTCCAACCGAAAGGAAGCCGGTTGTATTCGTAGAGATCGAATGGCGTGATAAAAGCGGTGTACATTTTTGTTTCTTCGGTTAGTGGGATCTGCCAGAAACCTTTGCATAAATCGATGCGGGAAAAATGTCGGCAACCCCCGGTCTCATCTATAATTGTGTCGATCTTCGGCATAGGAAATGGTATGAGTTCTGTCTGACGATTGAGAACCCTGTAGTCGGTGCATAATCTGAAGGTTCCGTCTTCTTTCGGTGCGATCGTTATGGGAGAAGCGAAGGGTGATACCGAAGGTCGTATGATATCAGCATCTAGCATCTCCTGCAACTCTTTCTTGAGCCACATCTTTCGCTCTCTTGACATATTGTAAGGTGCTTTTCGGATGACGGTCTTGTCAGCGAGTTCGAAAGGAACCTTGTGGGACTTCATCGCCTGAGGATAGCTTCCTATGCATACAAGTTCAGGGTAGGTCGTTGCGATATCCTCCGCGCACTTGACAACTCGTAGATTATCTTGTCTACCCTGATTTGTCTCGTTCCTTGCTACTCCTTCGACTAGAACCACATCGTCCCAGTACACGTTGATCTTTAGTTTCTTTATATCTGGTCTTGATAGCAAAAAGTCGTACGTTACCCCCTCTATCACCAACACTTCGCTCTCTATTTGCTGACCCTGGAACTCGATGTTTACAAAGGCCCACTGATCATGCAACGTTACTTTTCCATCATAGCCTTGTACTCGTAGGATTCTTCCACTATGCAAGCGATTTGCATCCACCAGCTTGGCATTTATAATGGACACAGAAGCACCGCTGTCTACCAGAGCCATCATATGTTTGTTTCCTACTTTGACGGGAATGTGAAGTAGGCTAGAGCAACTTAAATAAACAGTCTCATTTGGAGTCATCGGGTGGGACTGATCACCCTCGTTTATTAGTTTTTTTCTGTCGAATACTCCTGAGCTTCAGTGTCGATATTATTCACTCGACATCTTGGAACACGCCAGGGCAAGTTATCTGTGCGAGTTGCGAGGTGGCTCGGTTCTCGCTGAGCGCGGCTTGACCAGTCCGCTTTACTCCGACTGAAACAGCTGCTTGACTCGGCGGTTATGCTTGTTTCCGAAGCTGATGGTATGTTCTGAAGACACGCGAGGAGGTCATCTAGAGTCTTTGGTGACAGTATTTGCACTTGCTTCAACACGTTAGTGTGCAATCCATGCATTATTAAGGCAACTACGGCCGTAGATGGAAGCAAAGGCTCCGCCAGCTTTAAAAGACGGCGTTTCTCAAAGAAGTACTCGACAAGGCAACTTTGCTCAGACTTGAAATTAAGCGCCGTGTTCCATCTTTCTACTGGATTGCTTCGGAATGCAGTCAAAAACTTTTTCCTCCACTGGCTCCAAGAGTCGTCACTGTCTTCCAGAATGCATGTTTCATACCACTTTCGCGCAACACCTCTCAAGTAAACGCGCATGTTGGTGATTTTAGCCTCATCAGAGAGCCACTTGTTTTTTCCAGCGGCATATTCGTAGAAATCAAGCCAACTTTCTGGATTTGAAGACACACCGTCGAAAGCATCAGGTTCTACGAATTTAGGTGTCGGTCTCTCAGCATTCAGAGAGCTTATAAGAGATGTCATTATTTGGTTTTGTTGAACCATCTGTTCCTGTTGCAGCTGAAAAGCTTTTAAAACGAGGCTCACCTCTTCCGTCGAAGATCGTGATCCTGAGTGTTGTCGACGCACTGGTTCAAGAACTAGGTCGTTGAAGGTTGCCACACGCAAGTTCACTTTCACAGCACCTTTCCGTCGTAGTTCAGTAGTGTCTACGGCTGCCTTTTCCACAACCAGGTTCACGAGTTCTTCCGAGCTGAGCTCACGAGGTAGGTCTACCGCTGCTTCGTCTTGAACTTGGTACTTCGAAAAGATGATCTCCTCGGAGGTCTCGTCTATGAAGAACGTCACCCACATGATGGCTTCGATGGCCGGCTGCGCCAAAATAATGTAGTGTTCCTACTTAAAATAACGGAACAGCATTAAAGCTTCAGTATGGAACTGGCGTCCATCTTAATCTGCTTTATTCTTCCCTTTATCCTCCTTTTCTTTCCTGCCGCGTCTCTCGTGCTTCTTCATCTTCTGTCCAAAGGCTCATACCGCTTCATGTTATACCTTCTTACATCGGATACCTTAGGTCTATTAATCAATTTCGAAAGCTCTGCCAGTTCTATTTTGTCTGTTGTACTTGACACTTTCATGATTTGACGCTTCTTAATTAGGTTCTTCGTTTCTTGAGAAAGCTTGCCAGTGTCCTGTCTAACTACCCTGCCTCCAACTCCCACTGCACACTCCGAAATGATACTCGTCAGATTATCATTCATTGTATCTACGCTAAGGTTCGTTTCCTCACTAAGAGCCGAGTACCTGTTCTGCAGCGATACTCTGAATTCCTGTACTTTCCCTCTCAGTGCTAGCTCATTGATTAGCTTTTTGCGTATCAGTTTCTGTCGTTCCTTCCTGAAGTCTAGGCGAATTCGAGACCGTACCTATGGTCACTGCATCGTACCTTGCCAACCACTTTCACATCCTGCGCGATGCCTTGGTGTGCACTCATTACAAAGTCTATTTTGTTCTTATTATCGCCATTAGGGCTCCTCCATGTCCACTTGCGGTTTCCTCATTTTCGGTAGAAGGTATTCAAAATCCGTAAATAATTGCGTTCTGCGAATTCTACTAGTAGCTCTCCTCTGGCATTTGTTGTACGGATGCCATAATCTCCTACGGCCTGGTCTCCTGCCTGCTTCTTCCCTACCTTCGCATTAAAGTCTCCCATCAGTATTGTACACTGTGTTTTTACTTTACTCATTGCAGATTCCACGTTTTCATAGAAGCTTTCAACTGAAGCGTCATCATGGCTGGATGTAGGCGCATAGGCCTGTACCCACCTTCATCTTGTATCACTTATTCAGTTTAATTACGATACCTACCACCCTTTCATCAATGCTATAGTATTCCTCTATGTTGCCAGCTATGTTTCTGTGAATTAGGAACTCCACTCCCAGTTCTCTTCTGTGAGCCAAGCTTCGATAGCAAAGGACAGGCCCATTCTGTAGCACCGTATGAGACTCATCTCTCCTCCCAACCTCACTGAGCCCTATTATATCCCATTTAACACCCTCTAGCTCCTCGAACAGTACAGCTAGACTTCCCTCACTAGATAAGGTTCTAGCGTTAAACGTTTCCAAGTTCAGGTTTCAATGGCGGCCTGTTCGGATCCAGAGATTCTTAGCACCCTCTGCTGCGTTGAAGATCTGACCGCCACCGTGGTCAGTTGCTTCGCAGCTGCTCGCGACTGAGGGCCGTGAGTTATTTGACGTATGCATGTGGGAGGTAGTGGCCAGATACTGCACCAGGGTGGCCAATGCTTCTCTGGTGAAGGATTGCGTTCCCAGCGGTGGTTACCGGTGAGGCCGCACCCCAGGCCTCGTAATGCAGTTCCATCACCACGCGGATGTGCAGCGATGGCATAGTGGTTAGAGCATCCGCCTTGCATGCAAAAGGTCTGTGGTTCAAATCCCGGTGCCGCGCAGTTCCTAACCGGATTGGTTAAGATATACGTATAAAAACAACAATGACATACAGACAGATAGAGATATACAAGCAGAAAGAGTTAAAAAAAGAGAGAAAGTGGGACGGGCAATCGGCGTTTGCATTGCACTAAGTGGTCTCGCGTGAAAGCCGACAGAAAGTGAAGGGAAACAATCTACTAGAACTACGCTTCGCGTCATCATTTTTTTTTCAAAGTTGTGTCTCGTATGATATTGCACCACTTAGACTAAGCAATGGTTCTCCTGATGACCAAACGCTCTGTCTGTTTAAGGGACTCCGCTAGCAAATCATCACTTTCTATCGTCGCGTTCGTTCATTCATCCATTACTCCGATGCAACGGCAAAGTTACGTTAATTGCTTTCTTTCCTCTCTATTCTGTCAACTCGAATACATTGAGTTGAAAGTATCGCGCTTCCGTTTGTGCTCTGTCCTCTTTTTCTGTAAACGATGAGCGATGGACCCTTTTTAGAACTGGTAAAGCCAGCTTTTCTGCCACAAAGCGTACCCAGCTAATGGCGGCTAGACACTTGCTGCGAACGGCGTATTCGAGCGCAGTTCACTAGCGCTATTTCGCGGAAAATTTGGACCCGACTCTCTTTGCACATGGACACGCATAATAGAAAAAGCCCCAGCACATGCAGCTATAAGACATCGTATCCACTAGGACAAGTGACGTCATCAGAAGTAGGGCGAATATCTAGCTCAGGGAATCGCACTTGCCGATTATGAAAAAGGGTCCTTGACCTAGCAATCTGTGGATACGAACTAGCCCAACAATGATTGATTGATATGTAGGGTTTAACGGCGAAAAACCACCACATAACTATGAGAGACGCCGCAGTGGAGGGCTCCGGAAATCCCGACCTCCCGGGGCTCCCCAACGTGCACCCAAATCTGAGCGCACGGGCCCACAACACCTCCGGCCCACAACGGCGCGTACCGCATTATAACTGCGTCCGCATCACTCGCCTTGTGTAGGTCGTATTCTGGTGCAGAACTCATCATCCCTGCATTGCTCCCCCACGATTTTAGAAAACTATTGCCTCGTGGAAGGAGTTATAAAGAAGTTTTTTTTTCAACCTCCTTCGTCTCGCCTCAATCTACAGAGTTCCCAAAGCTTGCTCTGCACGGATCCCATTACACAGAAAGCAGTGCGTCAGCGCACTGCAAAAAAACAAAAAAAAAAAACAAAAAAGCAGCTCATCAAACAGCAGCAATGTTGTTTTATTGGTGCATTCTTTTTCTCCGCAGTGTGCAACGAAGCGCACACGTCGCGTAGCGCATCGTTGCGTGTAGTGAAGTACTTCTGTTATGGCTGCTTGAGTTTCATTCTCTAAGACGGTTTTTCTTGCTTCCCCAACTTTGCTGTGAGTACATCACACCCTGTTTTATACATCAACGCACGCTGTCCTATACATGAACGCGAATGCAGAAGATGCTGCACTATTGGTGTTCACAAACACAGATTTGCATGGCTTCCAGTTCTGTGTGCCGGTGTAGCCTAGCAGCCATATTGGTGAGGAACACAGGCCTTAACGAGTAGTCAGTTCATTTTCATCAGCTTTCTTCCTGTGTCCTGTCAAACATTTCAAATGCACTTTCTTTTAAGCTAGATACAACATCACGAGAAGTAGTCCTTAACTTCAAGTGCCTTCTTACCTGAAAGCGAAAAAAGATGTTTTCCTTACTAGTAGCACTACTTAAAACAAAATAATTCTGTTTCGTTGTTACAGAATATATAATAAATGGAGTGACCGGAAGTTTCCTTTGGTAGCAACACGTGCTCTTGCTATAATCATATTGAAATCAACCGAAAAGGCCTATATTTGCCTCGAGGACATACCGTGGCGCCACTTACGTGATGACGTCCCTCATATAGGATGCCGGGTTGACTTTGTCCGCTAGAACACCACATTTACTGCGCTATTTCTTTTTGTGGTCACCGTGCGTGCTTCTCTTTGTTTTGATCTCAGTGTTTGAAGAAGTGGTAAGACCTGATAACCTGATAATATGGGCAAGCAAACTATGAATCGTTGCCCCCGGTGGCACTCTCGTGTCTAATTAGCATCGTAACTAAGAATCGGTGCAGCTAATGGGGACAATGCAAGTGTGTCGCGAAAGCAAAGCTGCCGTATTCCACAACTACGCATCCTGTCTGTGACGTCAAAACTATCGCAGGGCTGGCCTTTTTAGTGGAGGCCCTTGCGTCCAATATCAGTAGACAGCCGATTTGGCACTTGATTGCAACGGTCACCGTGTGCTCCTCGTATTCTATCAGATAATAACCCCATAATCAGCTAATTACTCAAAGATATTTTGCAAATGGGTAAATTGCTGGTAAATAAAGTTATCTGAGCATGCTTAATAGAGTTACTTAAAGTAAATTAGATTGAGGACGAGAACACGGAATGGATCATCGAAGTGGGTAGGATCGAGAGAATCTAGGGGAAATATTTTCAAATATGCTGTAGTTGTTCCGGCACACTTGAGGCGTTGCAGAAAAACAAAGTGGTCATGCGAAAACGTCTGGGCTGTGCGTATGCTGTTAACTTTCAACTGGTTGCGTATGGCTCTCATGTACTCTAAGTTGTCAAACATATCTTCGAAACCCAGCAGTTTGACTTGTCATGGTCACTGATGTAAGGTTTGTTTTGTAGTTTGCAGTACATCACTTCTGTGGCCATAGCCTTCGGCTAGCTTTTTTGTGACTTATATTCACGCAATTTATTAGTATCTAGTTTTTACGCATCTACTAATGTTTACGAAAGTTTATGGCAGGGGGCTACCATATCGAAATAAGCGCTCTCTGACGTGCAAGTTTGGCAAACTCGCGTAGGGGCGCGTGTAACTGGAACCAGTGCGTTATCCGGTGGTGTGGAATCCCTGCTAAAGTCTGTGTTCGCCCAATTTTCGTTTGATTAGACTGTTTGTGTGGCAATTATCATGGCGAATTACCAATTCGTCACTGTCTGAACTATTCAGTGGCGTGAATTCGCGTTAGCAATGGAAGAATGAGCTTAGCGTCGGAGAACGGCGGTGCGTCGTCGTCGGTGCTAGCAGTAGCAAGCGCAGCACCTTCAGCGATACACGTACAAACGTAATCACACTTCTCAAGAGCGGTGGAGTGCGTGACTAGGGACGCTTTGTACGACGCTGTTCTATCACATTAGCTACAAGAATCTTGATCACGCTTGATTTATAGCAAAAGAGTGCATGTGGTGTAATTATGTCAAGTGCAATTTAAGCAACGATATTTTCGTATTTTCGCAGAAAAAGGCAATAAATACTTCCGGATGGGTGCTCTAGAGACGTGTGACTCTGTCTGTACCTTTTTTCAGTGTCCAAGATGGTGCACATGAACATTGTTCGTGACAATTTTCTTACAGCCAATTAAGTGTCGTGTGATTCAGCACAACGAGTCACGCGCCGTTCTCACCCACTCAACATTGTTCCCTTCCAGCCATTTGTAAATTGCTTTAAGCATTCTTTTTTTCCAGCCGTTGTTGAGATTTGGAACAACCTAGATGGTTCCCAACGCGAAAAACCAATTGAATTGTTTTTGAAAGAACTGCCTATCCGTATTTTGTAATATGTGTTAAATGCTTTGTATGTTTCTTGGTATTGCTTAATGTATGTCCGTTCCTTTTCCTAATGTACCCACTCCTGCTATGTCTCGTGTATCGAGACAGCAGTATCTGTAAATAAATAAATAAATAAATAAATAAACAGAGGCGCTTCGGGCCACCCGGAGAGTCTTTGATTCACTGATGACACCCACCGCTTTCTCAATTCAGGCGATGACGGAAGGCACTGCAGCGCGAAAATATTCCACCTGCACTCATCGAGTGGCATACTTTGCTGCACCCCGCAGGAGCGCCGGCGCAAGTAGGCATTTGGTGTGTAGCGACACCACGGACCCGAGCTAACGGGGGAGTTTTAACTCCCTCCCACGCCTAGCCGTGCGTGGCTTTGCCGTGTCAGGGGAGAAGAGGATCCTGGGGGTCGAGCTCGTCTAAGAGAATTTTATTTCTGGATATATCTTACACAGCTTATGTGCACACATAAAAATAGACAATGATGAACAATGCCTAGGTACAGTGCAAGCTCTTATATACTGCGAAATAACTTATAGCGATACAGAGACGTACAATGCAAAATTGTACAACAAAGACGGGACATTCGTGACATCGAGATGATTAAACTTAAATGAACAGTAAGGCAATATGAACAAACAAGGTGAGGTCATTCACAGCGAAGCGTGATATTTTGCATTCAACTGTGAGGACAATTTGCTCTCGCGCTCAAGAACAATATTGCACGAAAATACATGTTTCTAATAAGAAAAGAAAAGTACACACTGTAATGTCACAGTGGTACAAGCTCTAGCCTACCTGCTCAATAAGGGAGGAACGGCATGGACACTCTGTTGTTTTTTACGATAATAAATCGCGTAGACCAACGTCGGAGGAAAGCTTCCTCGCCCAGCATGACTAGTTCTGTGTTAAGATGCATCAGCATTACGTTTCTTAGCCGATGTAGTAGGGGATACATGGCTCTCTGGGGGCGTCCCCTCAGGCGGGCCAGTCCTCTTCGTTTCCATAGACGAAGGCTCCGATAGCCATTAGGAGTACGACAAAGTTATTCCTATGGCTAGACTTCCACTGCATACTTGTTTGGAACATTTTGGTAACCATGCGCCAAAAGGTGCGTGCTACTATACATTCATGGAAGACATGGTTCAGTGTTTCGATGCGACCGCATTGCGGGCATGTGGCGGAGGGGGCCACGCCCCACGCCGCGAGGCGGTCGGCTGTTGGTAAGGCCTCCCATTCCCTAAGCCAGTTTAGGTCACGGAC